>LQNS02277098.1:1689221-1705077 GCA_001587735.2 Parhyale hawaiensis | reverse complement strand
CCCCCCCCCCCCCCCTCCCGAGAGGGATACGGAAGCGCACACCGAGTAACAGACTACGAAAACAGTGTATTGGTTCCCCTGCACGATATCTGTGAAAGGCTAGGTAGTTTTCGTCCACTCGTCGTGATATCAGATTTTAGCTGTGACTTTGTAACCGCGACGAAATGCTATTGGAAGACTGAATTTCCAGAAAATGTGTTATTGGTTGTCTGTACCGTAAATACTGTAGCGTTATTTCCAGCAACTTTCATCTTTATAACGAGAATTAATCCTGCCTTTCTGAGAAAGTGATGCCTCGCCGTAAGGACTCTTTCCCCTACAGGAAAACAACAGGAGAAGGGATCCTTGGAGTGAAAAGCGAGCGTCAAGTTGGAGTGGGACAAAGCAAAGGAGGATTCACACTGCGGTCTTCTGGTCCCCCTACGCAAGTACAAAGCGTCTCAATGTTTTGTCGCATTCTTTTAGATACCAATAAATTGTACCACTTTTTGAGTTCAAAAGCCACTCCCAGTTTAAAAAAAAAAATATTATTTCGAACAGTTCTTCAAGCCTCCATTTTCAATACAAGGCGTTCTAAAATAGGAAGAAAGAAGGGAGTAGTATTCTGCTAGGTTTACCACCGCACCCACAATAAGTGTGATCCAAGCAGTGAGGCTCGGTGCGGCCGCAGTGGGGCGTAGCAGATCACGGACGACCAAGTGTTCAATGATGATACAGTGTCGCGTGTCGGCCACGTGCGCTAGTACGGGCTGGGAAACAAGGTGCCAAGTATCTCCAAGAGATGAAATAGGAAACGAAGAGAAGACAGACGACACTCGTGTGGACGGCGCCTTCCGTCGTCCTTCGAATATCACACGAGAGAAGGTAGGTGCCCCGCGCAAAAAGTCTGCCATCTCGATCGGCGGCCCACCTCAAGGAGCAGAAGAGGAAGTATAGAAAACCTACCTAACTTTACTAACTAACCTCGTCCGCAGGAGCTGCGGTCAGCTGCAACATTCCCTTCGGAAAAGGCACTCTAGACAGCCCTTAGGTTCGTGAGGCCTACGTATATTTTGACAGGGACAGGGCCGTCAGAATATACCCCTGAGGGCTAAGCAAGAAGGAATCTAGAGTATTTAGATAGAAATGTGGAACCCACGCACGAGGGTGTTCTCAAACAGGTTCAGTTTGTTTTGAAACAGCAAGTCTGAAAAGACGAAGACCAGCAGAACAAAGTAACATTAGTAGGAGTATGGAAAAGCAAGAAAGCAAAGTCGACGCGAAAGATAGCCGTTCCGAAAGCCTAGTTAAGCTGAGGTAACCAATGCGTTCCCTCGGGGACGGTAATACAAAGATGCCCAAGATTCCGCTAGTGACACTTGCTAAAGTGTAGCGGACGCGACAGCTAACATTTTAGAAAGTCTAATGGTAGACACGGAGCTGTCATTGCACTGACGCAGCAATACGTACGAATATTTTGGGCCGCGTAAGGTGAACCAAAAAACTTCTCGTGTGGATCCGGCCTTACAAGAACTGCACTCACAGACGAAGGTACTATCATGTGCCACTGCCACGCGTTTAGCAGCATCTTTTAACGTAATTAGAAAGAACCAACTAGAAGTCTATTTTTGAATCTCTGGCAACGATATATTAAAAAAGCCTTATATTAGAATTACAGCAATACCACTTATACTAACCCTGTATGATGTAAAGCAACAGCTTTAGCTAAATGAGATCTTCGAAATACGTTTGAGCAAAAGCAACAAATACACAACACAGTTTATCTTATAGCAGAAAGGAAGTTAATCCTGTTTACAGTAAGGTTAATTCCGCCTGTATACAGAGTGTTCACAATTTATCGTTACTTTTTTTTCTCACGTGTAATAAATAAATCGAAATATACTAATCAACCCGAAATAAACATGTTTACCCATTATTGTTTCCGAATATCTATATGCAACTTATTCAATATGCCAGCATTGATAATCTGCTGCAAACGCATGGGAACGCTTTGCAGAAGTCACGAATGACGGCTTGGAGAATTTTCGCCCATTCCTTCAAGAGTGTTGCCTTCAAAGCCTCCGGAGTTTGGTGAAGGGAAGCCGAGACTTTGCTCTCCAATACAGATCAACTGTTGAAATCAAAAGGATTAAGGTCTGAAGATGAAGGGATATTAAGCGAAATATACGTAAATAGAAAGGTTGTAACGATAATTATGAACTCCCTGTATAACAGTAGGTCAACAAGTAGGTAGCTGCAGATCTGTTCTGATACCACGTCTTACCGAGACGATGCACGAGGCGGTAAAGAAAAGCCGGTAAGCGCGTTCGTCTTCTGCCCTACGTTCACACATTCCTGAATATTAATTCACCCAAGATTTGAAGACACATCCGGTACGTCACTAGTGAGCGATGCTTGCAGGGCAAACTGTCTTGACCCCTAACATTTTACAAAATATTTGGCGTAGATGCACACAGTTGTGTGACTCGACCAGGCATTTGAATACTCCGAAGTATGAACGTAAGGCAAAAGATTACAGGAAGAACTCGTCTTTATGCAGTAATAGTGAATTTTTTAGAGGGGATAAGGGAATATTTGCCTATAATTGAGTAGCTAGAATCGGCTTGGCTGCAAGAACAATAGAGGGCTCGATTCAATCCGACCCCGCAGAACTAAATATATTCGGACATTTCAAGCGTCATCGGCTGGCGATTACCGCCTGAAAGTCTACCCAAGGTGGAGGAATGAAAGCCCCATGTTGAAGTTTCGGACAAGATAAAATTAAAAGAGGTTTATCGATTTAGACTGCAGTGTGAGATTCGCCGAAGAGTCTTCACCTATAGTAGCTCGCGCAGTCTCTCTCTCTTTCTCACATGCAACGTGGAACTCGTGCATGAGGGTCTTCCCATACATACCAGATCAATGCGCATGGGAACAGAAACTCAGGGAAGAAGAAGCACAGAATGAATCGTCAGTAGAAGTATGAATATGGAAGGAAGCAAAGACGTCCCGAAGGCTAAGCTAAAGCCAAGGTAAGAACCTATGGGTACCTCTGGGAGCGCTACTTCGCAAAACATAGGATGGACGAACCTAACTAACCTAACCCTATGGCCCACCCTATTCCCTCTACAAAGGCAGGTATCGGGATTTTTTTTTTTTTGAGTATCAATATCATTATCAACATGGTAACTGTGCTAACGTTGCAACAACATGTCGCTATACCATAGCATAGCTAGTGCCGAGCAGATAATATAGGTAGAAATTAATCATTAGGTAGAAATTAATCATAAGATAGGTCGAAATTAATCAGTTCAAGGCTTGATTTCTTCCGCAATGAAAAAACGCATAACCAATGTCCATAATACTACAACGAAAAAACAAATCTCTTCCAAACAACGAGGCAACTCGTGATACCTAAAATTCATTTGTAATTTCACGTGAAGAATAAAACGCAGAAAGAACATATAATCTTGAACTAGCCATGATATTGAGTTATATAGCTACGTGATCAACTGAACTTTTTTCTACCTCATGCTTCGCCATGAAGATGCAGATAGAATTTACTTAAAGTGAAAGGTTTCAACCTTTTAATATATATAATATTAATTATAACTGCCAAGGTTTGTAATTAGTAACGATTTGTTGCACGTATTGTGCAGTACGAAAGTAACGATCAAAGAAACGAAGAAAAAATGAAGAGCATATACATACTACGACGATGAAAACGTTGAACACGAGCAAGTTGATGCTTCCACGCTGCATCAACGCGCATGGGAACAGTTACTCGAAAACGAAAACGATAAAAAATATCGCATTATTAGCAGGTGCATAAGAAAAAAAAATTGGATTGCATTGGAAAAATTATCCAGAACTGAGAGCGGGACCGTTGCCAGTGGTTTTCGTAAGGCTGAAAGACGTACGTAGTGTCTATACAATATATGCACCAGAAAGCAAAGAGCGTAACGGGAGGACTGACGGGAAATTAGCATCAAAAAGTGACGTCATCAATGATATCACATCGACGAATCTGAGCAGCCAAAGAGTATTTTAACTAATTTTGCAGAAAAATCGTCGTCAATTGCAAATTTACCCATTAAGCGCATAAATAACTGAATATAATATATATATATATATATACCAATTCAGCAATAAACAGTAAGCTAGAGAAAATTGCAGTGGAGGCTGGTGGCAACTTTCACAGCACTAGCGGCGAAATTTGGGGCGATATGGCGACCTTGATTTAACTTCTTCGTTGATCTGAAACCCCATTTACATTTCTTATTCAGATCACAGTGCTCTTCACAAAACATATTTCACCATATCACCGTATTTTTTTGACTTAATTCAATCTCCCGCTCCTTACTGGACAGCTACTTGATCTGCACCCACTCACAAAACACCGTAAAATGTTGTCGTCAAGTACAGTTGTTTCTCTCGAGCACAGAATAATAAGCTGTTTATATTTGTTGGTAAGGATTAAGAAGCCAACATACGAAAGCCTGAGGTCCCACCCTCAGGTGGGCCAGGTGCGGTCACAGCTATGTTTCATTTTAGTCCATTTGAATCCTCCCGTTACACTCTTTGCTTCCTGATATGCACCAATCCCTATAAATTAACCAAGTTTTAACATTAATAATATTGTGCTGCATATAACACTGAACGATTACAACTAAAAGCTAAGTTTACGGGTGTCTTTATTGAGGTTAATAGTTTCTGGTAATGTGAGATCATATAAATAAGATCAGAAATACTTCATGAGATCATATCAAGTATTAGACAAGACACAGTATATGAAGCGTAAATGCATAGAAAAATCTTTATTCTAGCCAATAGTCAATGAGATCAGTATATTTATGCCGTAGATTTGAGTAAAAGCATTGGGATATAGTTTTTACAATAATCAGATATTGCATGGAAATGTTTTCGCAAGCCCTTAACGGGATATGCTTGGGCATTGTATGGGAAAACGCTCGAACTGTTAATAGTGAAAAAGTGATTTTTTCCCATGTTAAAGATTATAGGCTAAGGGTAAATTGTAAGCGTAAAAATCATGAGAATGTCATACGAATCGCAAACATGGACCTTAAGCACTAAAAATGAGATCTATTGGAGCACTTGTGTTATTAGTCATTATAAAATTCCGTATCTGTAAAATAAACTTGTCTACCACTTATGAGAAACGACGAACACCTTATGGCCGGTTGACACAACATTCAACTCACGGTGTTCTTCAAGCTCTAAAACCAGATACCTTGCTTGTTTTGTTACTCTAAATGGTAGAAATGTGAATAGCTTACAGAGCTGTAACTGCCAACTTGAAGAGATAGCTGAAAGTCAGCCACGATCATTTACTAAGCAAAGCTAATTTGACGGCGGACATTGTAAGAACATATTTTACAAGGGCACCACAGCCAATTCAGTCGTGCGGCCCTAGTCCACTAACACAGCTGTTATGTTACGTTATGGAAAGAGAAGGAATAATATTTATGTGTCTATAATAATGGTTAAGTGTGTTTATATTGGTGCAAACGCGGAATGAAGAGTGAATGGCAACATTGAATACAGGTAGTAGCTACATGGAAAATTTCAGACACATGAGAACTTCGAACATTGACTCATTAATTCTTTAGCAGCTGATATTTACACTTCATCACGATAATTCACAGCGTGAAACAAGAAAATATTTCTTTGCTAGAAAGGAATAGGAATTATTGTTCTAATGATGAAAGTCAACAGTAAAATGAGCGCAAGCCGTTCTTCAAGGCAGCTAAATACGTAAGCTAATACACAGATTTATAACTGAATAGAGACATTCAGAGTAAGTATACCATTTTTAAACACTGAAATCCATACTTACGTGATATACTACTGCAACATAATACAGCAAAAAGCAGGACGATATTAGGAGTATTTTGCCAACATGCAACACTTAATTCTAAATAAGAACATTCAACGAACAAACAAATACAAGAGAAGACACCATGAAGAATAAAATCCAATTTTATTCGGAAAAAATTGAAGCAAAAGTTCGGAGATTGTTTAGAGGTAATATTCAAAATCATCAGCTTGGCCATCACTGCGTGACATGGAATAAGATGGTTGCCCATCGTCGTCGCTTTTTGTGAAACGCAAGCTGTAGAAAACAGTCGAGGTGTAGGAGTGACTGTTATAACCTCGTATATGGGAGTTGTAGGGCGATTTGTAGTTGACCCGCTTGCCCATTGGACTGTCCCCAATCCCAGGACTTTCATCGCTGGCATTTTCGTTGCAGCTTGCATCCTGTGGGCTGGAAAATGAAGCAATATTTTCGTTTGTACTGGAGGGAGTAATTGCCTCACAGTCGGTAAGAAAGTCAGGGTCGCAAGTAAACAGTAAACTGTCTTGTAAAATGTTAGTTTCCTCAGATGCGTCGGGAGCTGCTTCAGTCTCATGACTTAAGATGCGTGAGAAAGATCGGCGGACACTTCTTCGTACGCGTCCAAGCAAGCTTCTCGACTCTGTTTGTTCCTGTAACAAAGCCAAACTAATGATTATTAATATAACTTGAGTACCCACGCTGTCAAAAATGACAGCGAAGAATTTGAGACGAGCCGTCTTCATTTAATATACTGTAGTCACTAATATGCTTCTGAAGGATACGCTACAACAGCCGACTCACGACGTCATTAGAGATAAGTGCTGTCTTTTATATTGCATTTATGAAGCACCATAGTCTCCCCCATTTTAAGTTGTATGGGGAAAAATCTTACATTAGCAGGCGGCGTATCCTACCTACCGAATGAACCTTCAGCGCAACGAAGATTTTGTGCTTAAGCGAAAACTGCTACGTCAAAGGAAGACAGCACGCTGAAAGAAATAACGATGTCTACTACCCGTGAATAATCATCGGTTCGTCTGTCCTTCGTTGAATTCAGCTACTGAACATATACGTTCTAAACTAAGAGCAAACATATGTTTTGATGCATGTAGAAAGTAATAAAATACAGACCACATAGCGACGCTAAGAGAAACTGTAATATATTGTTTCGATTTCAAGCAGTGTTTCAACAAAAAGTGCATTGAGATAAAAGAATAAGGATCCCACTTGCGCCATCTTCTACAATCTGGTCATCGATCTCTCCAAAAACGCAATCTAACTACAAAATCTGCAACCTGGCCTTTTTTTCGCATATTTCCGTAAGACAGCGACCCGAAACAAGTAAATATATTATTGTTGTAGAAATTAATGAGAAGCAGTTGAAATTTTGTTCAAAAAACTGGCCAAGATTTTTACTTCAAGGTGGAGAGAAAATAAGTCAAATCTTCTTATGTTATTCAATGCACACACACACATAGATAAACTCCTTTACGAATACACCAGGGTATCAACATATATTTCAATGAGTTCATATATGTATGTGTGTTCTTCTCATAATTAATTAAATAATTAAATGCGTATTAAATATGTGTGCGAGGTATTCATTACCTTTGCCAAGGAGGTTATGTCTTCGTCGTGTTTGTCTGTCTTTCTGTCTGTCACCAAGATGACTCAAAAAGTTCTGAAACGATTTGGACGAAATTTATAAGGATTGTTAGGTATGCTAGGAGGAACAGATGATCAACTTTTGATGAAGATATGTCCATCCGTTTGTTTGTTTGTCTGTCTCATTATTTCTCAATGCCATAACTCAAACAGTTATGGATGGATTTTTATGAAATTAACATGAGTTGTCAGGTATATAACAAAGAGTAAATGACCGAATTTTGGTAATGATCGGTTTGTTCGTTCATTCGTTTGTCACTGTTTTTAATTTTATGCTTGATAGCACATTAACAAAAAATAATGAATCGATCTTTATGAAATTTAAAGGGGTTATTAGTAATGTTAAAAGACATAAATGATTGAATTTTGGTGCAGATCGGTTTGTTCGTTTGTATGTTTGACTCACGTTTGTCTTAACGTTTGTTAGCAGTATAACTAAAAAATTAGGAACGGATCTTCAAGAAACTTGCACAAGCTGTTATTACTATCAAAAGGCCCAACTCATTAGATTTTGGAATTTATACAAAGAAAATTAAGGTTTCAGAGCCAATTTGAATTTTTTGCTACCGGTGCCTCGCTTGGCGGAGGTATGCGCTCTCAGAGTGCTCTAGTTGTACCTGCTATTACTCTTATCTATGTTCCTAATAAAACCTATACCGGTAAAATAAATGTTCCATCCATTTTCTAACTTCTCTTGTCATTGCTATTTTAAAATTTTCCATATAGTCCACTTGAAATAGGGTTCGTTTTCTATTCTTCTGATTGAGAGCACGCATGCTGGATAATTGGGGGCAGTTGTGGCACCGTTGCAGTCACGCCCACCGCGTAAAGCGATCGTTCATTGGCTGAAGTAGTGAGCTGTATATAACTTACAAGCATAAGGCAGATACAGTATATCTTGTATCGTGGTTGTAAAATACCACACTGTAAGTTTTACAATGTTGTAACGTTAGTAAATCTGGGCCCTGGTGAGCACAGAAAAAAACGCAATAGTGGAAACCAATACTAATAATAATGGTCAAGAAGTATTTTCCGAAAGGTGATATTCGATCTGTATCTATACTTTCTGATTGCAAATCTGAAAGTCGATTTCGGTCTATCACGGCCTTTTATGTTGTCACTCGTGTTGTTTCTAGCATTTCACTGATGCCATGCACGCAAAACAAGACCCGGAATCACTTTCAAAAGAGTCATATACCGTAATGCTATTCTCAAATACGTACAAATATATATCTACAAAAAAAGATCGGACGTAGAGGTTTAAAATCTGCATCCCATGGTAAAACAATTCTCACGTCCGTAGCCTGAGAGCAAAATTGTAAACCATAAGTCCATAACAATAAGAAATATGAAGTAAGGTTTTTCATACCTGCTTCCTGCCCTTCTCCATGGTGTCAGCCATGTGACGGAGTGCACGCCCGACTGTCTCCTCCAGCGTGACGTCACATGACAGGGCCCGGGGCCTCCCGAAACCTGGGCCCCGCCTGGTCCTAAGCTGTACGGCAGGAGGGCCGTCGGGGGCCCGTAAAGGAGGCAGCGAGTCCCGTGGGCCCGGGGACACCTGGGTTAGGTAGTTAACACATCAGCTTAAGCTTGCTGAGAAGCGACACGGCATTTTAAAGAAAGACAAGAACAGGGACCTTTCGGTCATGATAAAAGCGGTAAGCCCGCGCCTTGAACACCATGTAAGAAAGAGAATAAGTCGGAAAAGAAAGAGAATAACACGATAAAGAACGTCAGTAGCAGTATAAAACGGAAGGAAGCACAGTGGGTGAGGCTGAGGTAATCTATGGATGGACACCCTGGGACAAGCCCCTCCCCTGGAGGCACGATTGTCTGTAACATAAGATGGGTGAACTTGCAGATTAAACCCGTGGCCTCTAGTCCCTCCTACACATCCCGACGATGGGAGGGCACATGAGAGGAACTACGAGGGATTTCCAAGTTGGCTGTCTGGTACTGATTGCTTGCCCGTTTCAAAGCGATACCAGCTTATCAAATCACTAAATTCGGGGCTTAACTGAAGCTTAAGTCGAATGTTTAGAGTAGGAGCTCTCATATAGTTGGTACAGCAGTGCCCACCTGACTGCTGCTGCTGGCGGAGTCTCCTTGCTGAGAGGCGGCGCCTCCGTGGCGGGTCTCCACAACCACGTCCGGCAGTGACAGCACCAACACGCGCCGGCGATGTCCTGCAGGATAATGCGAGTTAAAGATCCTGCCCACTGGCGGGGCTGTCCTTCTTGCTCACTTGGTAACGGATGAAATGTTCCAGCTCGTTTGTTATTGATCGTGAGTAGTTTAAGACTCCTTGTGCACTATATAGGCGATTTCATGCATAGAGGAAGAAACAAAGGACATCTAGTATGTCGATAGAAAATGGAGCCCATACACGAGGGTGTTTCCCAAAAGAATCAATGCGCATCGAAAAAAGTCGGGAATAGAGGACGACGAAGAGTCTAAAGCATCATCAGCACGATTACGAATATGAAAGAGAGCGAAGTGGGCACTAAGGAATGACGTCCCAAAGACCCAACTATGGCTAAGGTATCTACAGGGTCTCCCTGGGGTCGTTACTCCCCATACCGTAGGATGAGCGAACCTAAACCTAATTGATAAGGCTCATCTATATGCCCCTCAAGCAGTGTTTACCACTGGGGGAGCAAATGAACCCATGTACCCCTGTTGGTTCACGCACGGTTCCCCGACTGGTTCATGATGTTTAAAGCTTCTATAACACCATATGTAGCTGTTATCGCATTGGTGATACGCATTAATAACTCATTTAAAGCTGTAAGTGTAGAAATATATATATTTCAGCTATTACATCGTTTTTTACTTAGGAAAGTTTAATTATGATTAGATTACTACTTAGTATCAATTTTTTCATCGTAGACAACGTTAGATTTGCTGAATAACGATAACTGCAGCACAAGATTGCTTTCACTTAATGTAAAGAGTCATTTAAGGCCAGTCAAAAACAGATTCATGAGAGTTATATGGGAAGACTTACTGCATGAAATTAGCAATGATATCACGTGGGTGATTAAATGTTTGGCGTATAGCTTTATGCTTCGATTCTACTGTAATAATTTAACGACGTTACGTTTGACGCTAAAGACACCTACAGAAATGTAGGTACTGAAGTAATTTAGTGCATAATATATACACGAAGTAATGGTCATTTTAATGGCTGGGGGTTTCAAGTCGTTTTTACGGGGGTGGGTAGAAAACTGAAGTTAGGGAATCACTGCCTTAGGGATTGGGTATCCCCAAGACACCTTGAAATTCTCAAAGTCCGTTCTCTTTCACTAACACTAAGCAGTAGCTATACATCAGACGAACACGCAAGAGGAGTTTTAGGTAGCCAGTGCAACCCTAAGAGGGTTATAAGGGGGGGCCTTTCTTTAAAAGTTAATGTTTTTACTTCAAAACGAATTATTCAAAGAATACGGAAAACAGTTTTCTTTAAATAACTCGTTTTTTAAGGGGAAAATCGGAAAAAGTACACGAGTCTAACCCACTGTTTTCCAAATTTGTATACGGTACCGTCCAAAACTAAGGGTGAAATTTTCAAAGTTTTATAACGTTGCTTTTATGCATCACACATAGGCCTACCTCATCTTTTGATAATTAATAGTCCTTGAGATGTTTATCAATGTGTGAAAATTTGAATCAGGTGTCAGAAATAATAAGAAATTTATCAGAGAAAAACCTTTATGCTGAAATTTGGAAGGTCCAAAAGGGACAAATATGAAGAAAAACAGTAAATTGCACTCTTACTCCAAACTGCTTCATTTCCAGTGAAGAAAAGGTTTTCCACTGGATATCTTTCAACATTGCAGCAGTGGACTCCATTGTACCATGTCAAAAATTTGGTAGCTCCTAAAGACAAGATGTTATTAACTTCACGAGAAAAATGACACTATTCGAGTGATTTCAGAAAAAAAAACAGACATATCCAGCGCAACTCTAGCTATAGAGAGGACAGCCTCATGCAGCGCATGCCACTTGCACAACATGTGTAAATTAGTCACTGCAGACTGTCTTCAGACGACCAGAAGAAGTAGGCTTATTTTCACGAAGCCCACAGTAGAAACTACTTGTGAGATATTGGAGTACGCAAACAAGCATGCAATCTGGCCATATGAAAATTGGGCCCGAGTGTTTTTCAGGGACGAGAGCGAATTCAACCTGTTTGGAAATGTTAACAGTCATGCAGGTGATAGATTAAGCGCAAAGTGTACAAAGAAATTGTAAAACTTAGGGGAGGGAGGGTAATGGTGCATAATATTTATTCAAGTCCAGGGAAAACGCCTCTCATTCGCTTACAAACCCATGTGTGAACGCTCAGGTGTGCAAAAACATTTTAAAGGATGTTGTGCCTACTATTCAAAATTCAGGTGTGGATAGGGCTATCTTCATGTAGGCTTATGCACCCTGCCACAAGGCAAAGACTGTGATGGGTAACCTGGACCAGTAAGACTTTGAAGATATGGATGGGCCACCGCAAAGTCCTGACTTGAATCCTATAAAAATTCTTTGGAAGACCCTAGGTGTGAAGTTATGACAAGATATCTCAGCAACACTGAGGATTTGTGGATGAAACTTCAAGAGAAATGGTCAAAAATTGATTGTCAAGACCTTATTCGTTCATGTAGTCAACGATGTGCAGCTGTGATTGAAAGCAAGGTTCTATATCCTAAATATTGATTGTGCATTGCATTTCCACTGAGTATTTCTCATTTAAATATTTGTTTAATATTGACTTCAATGTATTTGTCCCTTATAGTTTTGGACGTTCCAAATTTCAAAATAAAAGCTTTTCTTCACTCAAAAATTTCTTTTTATCTTTCACATCTGATTCAAATTTTCACACAATAATAAACTTCTTAAGGACTACTAATTATCAAAAGATGAGGTATGTGTAATCAATAGAAGCAAAGTTATAAAATTTTGAAAATTTGTCCCTTAGTTATGGACGGCACTGTATCGCTACCAAGTTTCATTCAAATCTGTCGAATGATAAAACACTTTATTTTAGGGATGCCCTTCCCTTGTAGGAGAATAGCTCTAAGCAGTTGGAGCTAATGAGAATATTTTAACCCACAGATTGCTCTATTCTCTCAGTCTATTTGGTAACGAATCAACAACTTGGGATGCGGGATGTTATCCCCTGGGCTGCTCATGCAGTTCAGATGGCAACGGATGAAGTATTCAGAATATCATAGCCATCTTACTTATCTTCTCAGCTAATTTAGTACTAACTAAGTAATTCAAGGCGTGATAGCTTATTGACTGGGTTATCCTTTCAATTCATTAGGTAATGTGGAAACTGCGCAAACCTCCTATTGGAAAACTAAAATCCATGATACTGGATGATAAATAATCAGATACACTTATTAACTTTAAGTAGATTCAGTAAGACCATGAGTGGCAAACACTAACTATATATACAAACGCACAGCTGGGATAGCAGCACCCAGCCCTGCCACTGGGCTGTTATCTCCACGTGCCTGCGGGCTTATCGCCTCAGGACACAGTTGCCAGCTCGTCTTTTAGTCAATATTTTAGGTCTGTTTGTAGCTCAGGGCAACAGCGGCAGCGTCCTGCCCTAGTAATGTGAGAACAGCAGCGGCAACGCAAGCAGAGACGCACTCTGAGCGGCCAACGTCGAAATAACAGAGAAGTAAGATTTTATGCAGTGATCGGTAAATGTGTTCGACGCAGTCAAAAGATGCTGGCAGTGAAATCAAGAGATGCGCGCAGCATCAAGAGATGCAAGAAGCAAAGTCAAGAGATACTCTTAGCAAATTCAAGAGGTGAGCGCAGCAAATTCAAGATAAGCTTGCAGTAAATTCATGGGGTGTGTGCAGCAAATTCAAGAGAAGCATGTAACAAATTCAAGAGATGCGTGCAGCAAATTCAGGAGGTGCGTGCAGCAAATTCAAGAGAAGCGCACGCCAGAGTTAAGAAATGCGCGCAGCGAAAACTATGGCTATATGCACAAAAGTCTCAACGATACGATCTCTGAATTAAAAGATGAGCAAAAAAAAAGTCACGAGACTTGCTCAGTGGACGGGCGTGTCAATGTTCTGTTCAAAATTGCCCTTTTGGTCGTTTATCATCAAAAGACCTCGGCACTCACGCTGTGCCAAAGCAGATACAGAATTCACTTCGCGACAATAACGTAATTTTGGTAACGTAAGCCGGTCCCTGCCACTCTCATTTATAACGAGAACGGGTCGCGCTTTGTAGCATCACAGAAGTAATAGATAATAATTCAGAAATATGATCCTGAGTTTTCCTGTGCCTTTGGGCAGTTCTGGCACGAAGCCACTTCGCTAAAGCATGGTGAAAAAACGGGCCCTGGTGCTGTTGATACAATATTCGGGGTCAACCAAGGAACTTTAATAGAGAGGAGGAACCAGGAGCCTCGTCCGTGAAGCTGAAGAGTCGGGTGTGGCTGCAGCCAGTCGCTGCATGTAAGTACCAATCGCATATCAGGAGAAAGTCGCTTATGGCTACAGCCAGTCGCCGTATGCACCAATCGTATATCAGTTCATCGGATTGTCTGCTGCTCACCCGTAAAACTCGCTGCTCCAGCGTCACTTTCATCAATGAGATTCATAAACGCGTCACAGCGGCGAGCCACACCTGATCTGGTTGACTTGCTGGAGAATCTAACTACGGGCCGCAGGGCTCCCTCCTCCCTATAAAAGCTCGTTGGGTTCAACGCCCATCAGCCTGAATTAATGTGTCAGCATGTAGCGCTAGAATAAACTGCTACTATTTACTGGGGAAGGGGCACGTGCTTCAGGGTCGGGGACGCAGTTCTAGATCAAGCCTTCCGTCTATAAAAAAAACATTGCTCGGACAATCTGTGATCGCGATCATGCACTCCTCTGGTCCCTGCGGGCTTCTTGAAGGGCTGCTGGGCTTCTTGAAGGGCCTAAAACAACAAAAAATGACATCCTTCGCTTCATTGCTTCCGTCAAATTCCCTCTAGAATTGCCTCATCTGTTCCAAAGACATAAAATTTTGAAGATGGAATGGGCAGAGAAATACATGAAGATAAACATGAATCATGTTCTTTTCACCGACGAAACCCACGCAACCCTTGAAGGACCTGATGGGTGGAGTAAGGGTTGGGTGCTACCTAGAGGTGAGTGTCATCAACGCGTAAGACAACAACAGGGAAGTGGTATGATATGGGCTGGTATCATAGAGGATCGACTTGTAGGTCCGTTTAGAGTACCTAATGGCGTGAAAATTACACCTGCATCATATTGTGACATGTTACAGGACGCCTTGATCCCATGGCTGGATGACATACCCCTTTCATTGCTTCGAAATTTGATTTTCATGCATGATAATGTCCCTTCTCGCTCTGCCCGTACTACCACAGCATTTCTGGACTCTTTGGGATTCCATGGAGAGCAACTAATGGTTTAGCCACCTTGCTCACCTGATCTAAACTCAATGAAAACTTCTGGGCCCTTCTGAAAAGGAAAATTTACGCAGATGGAAGGCAGTACAACTCAAAATCTGTCTTGTGGGATGCTGTTGCTGCAGCAGCAAGGGCAGTTCCACCTTCTCAATAAAGAAACTAACTGGATGCATGGATTCAAGGATTATTGAAGTTATTAAACGTCATGGAGGTCATGTTTGCAAATAAGACTTTTTTTGTTATTGTAAACTTTTGATTAATTATTTCTTGTTTAATACTTATTTTACTCATTTGTGTTGTTAATTTTTACTCCTTTGGTGATATACAATTGTGAATATTTTGTTTTTTAGTGAAAAAGCTATCACTGCCGCTCAGTAAAATTAGTAAATTTTACAAATAACATAACTCTTCTAGAACCAGCACGATTAGTCGTTTGAGAATTTACAGACACTATAAGCATCTTAAGTTTAACTTTTTGTGAAATTTTCACGGAAATTTATAGCCCAATAGTCGAGATGTGGTCAGTTCTGAGTTGAAGCTATTATTTCCGTTCTAAGTGTATGTATGCTTCCTAGTACAAGGTGTGCAATCGTGCCAACAGAACCTTTACAAGTATTGTCAGTTCTATTAGTTGTTTGAAAATAGGCAACACTTCTGCCACTGACTGCTTCCAAAACTGATATAAAACGAATGCAATCGCTAGGTTACTCGCTTTCGAAACACTGTTCGCAGCAGAGCTGCGTTCTACTACGTATTGGTCGTAGTGCTATCAGTATTCAAGCTTACTCTAAACACGCGAGTTACGGCACAGGAACCTATACTTGCTGATGTCACTCTGTGTCAAGTGCGACTCGTACGTTTGTAGCACCTGTCGACAGGTGTATACCTGGCGGGCATGACAGCAGCCC
>LQNS02277098.1:1641821-1664377 GCA_001587735.2 Parhyale hawaiensis | reverse complement strand
AGATTTTGGAGTTTATGCAAAGAAAATTATGGTTTCAGAGCC
Source organism: Parhyale hawaiensis (assembly GCA_001587735.2). NCBI lineage: Eukaryota > Metazoa > Arthropoda > Malacostraca > Amphipoda > Hyalidae > Parhyale > Parhyale hawaiensis. The sequence continues at coordinate 1,664,335 of LQNS02277098.1, read as the reverse complement.
AATTTGAATTTTTGCTACCGTTGGCTCACTTGGCGGAGGTATGCGCTCTCAGAGTGCTCTAGTTTTTTCTGTGGGCTTCGTGAAAATAAGCCTATTTCTTCTAGTCGTCTGGAGACAGTCTGCCGTGACACATTTACACATGTTGTGTAAATGCCATGCGCTGCTGGAGCCTGTCCTCTCTATAGCTGCAGTTTTGCTGGGTATATGTCGTTTTTTTAGGACTAACAATGAAGCCAGTTATTATTATTATTAAATCACACCAGGCTGGCGACGTAGGAACGGAGAAATTCCATGAGGTTAACAAACCCCCACGCAACCAGCCCAGCGGGTGGAGAAAACAAAAGAATGAAAAAAAAAAGAAGATCGGAGATCACAGAATAGCTCTGTGGACAGATCGTTCAAAGCTGTCAATACCAGCACCAGCAAAGACAGAGCCATCAAGACCATTCCAAGCATCCACACACGATGGAAAAAATGAACGGGAATACTGGCCCGTACGGCATCGTAACGGTTCCAAGGCAAACTCATGAAGAGCACCAGTCCGGTATAAGACATCATAATTCTGCCCACAACACTTTTCGAGCGGTTTACCCGATCTGAGCTCTCTCGAATAGTGTAATTTTTCTTGCGAACTTACTAACATCTTGTCTTAAGGAGCTATCAACTTTTTGACGTGGTGCCATGAAGTCCACTGCTGCAATGTTGAAATTGTCCAGTGAAAAACCTTTTCTTCTCAGGAAAAGAAGCAGTTTGGATTGAGAGTACAGTTTATTGTTTTTTGTCATGTTTGTCCATTACTTTTGACCCTTAGTTTGGACGGTACTGTATATAAAATTGGAAAATATCGTGGGTTAGACTCGTGTACTTTTTTCCGATTTTCCCGATAAAAAACGAGTTATTCAAAGAAAACAGTTTTTCCGTATATTTTGAATAATTCGCATTGAAGTAAAAACATCAACTTTTAAAGAAAGGCCCCCTCTATTCTGTCCACTTAGGGTTGCACTGGTTGCATAAAGCTCCGCTTGCGAGTCCGTCTGATGTGAAGCTACTGTTTAGTGTTAGTGAAAGAGAACGGACTTTGAGAATTTCAAGGTGTCTTGGGGGTACCCAATCCCTAAGACAGTGAATCCCTAACTTCCGTTTTCTACCCACTACCTTAAAAACGACTTAAAAGCCCCTGCCATAGAAATGATCTTTACTTCGTATATATATTATTTGCACTGAGTTACTTCAGTATATTTTTGTAGATGTTTTTAGCGTCAAACGTAATGTGGTTAAATTATTATAGTAGAATCGAAGCATAAAGCTATACGCCAAACATTTAATCACTCACGTGATATCCTTGCTAATTCTATTCAGTAAATCTTCACATATAACTCTCATGAATCTATTTTTGACTTGCCTTAAATGACTGCTTACATTAATTAAGTGAAAGCAATCTTGTGCTGCAGTTATCGTTATTCAGCAAATCAGCGTTATCTTATAACTTTAAATGAGTTATTAATCCGTATCACCAATGCGATAACAGCAACATAATAGTGTTATAGAAGCTTCAAACATCATGAACCAGTCGGGGATCCTTGCTTGAACCAACAGGGGTCCGTGGGTTTATTTGCTCCCCCAGTGGGAAACACTGCTTTAGGGGCATAGGACGAGCCATAGGGATTAGGTTTAGGCTCGCTCATCCTACGTTATGGGGAGCAACGACCCCAGAAAGACCCTGTAGTTGGGTCTTTAGGACGTCTTTTCTTAGTGCCCACTTCGCCTTCTTTCATATTCCTACTCGTGCTGATGATGCTTTACATATGTTCTTCCTTCTCTATTCCCGACTACTTTCTATGCGCATTGGTCCTGTTGGGAGACACCCTCGTGTATGGGCTCCCCTTTTCTATCGACATACTAGATGTCCCTTGTTACTTCCTCTGTGCATGAAATCGCCTTTATAGTGGACAGGGAGGCTCAAACTACTGACGATCAATAACAAACGAGCGGGAACATTTCATCCGTTACCAAGTGAACTAAAAGGACAGCCCCGTCAGTGGGCAGGATCATTAACTCGCATTATCCTGCAGGACACCGCCGGCGCGTGTTGGTGCTGTCGCTGCCGGACGTGGTTGTGGAGACCCGCCGCGGAGGCGCCGCCTCTCAGCAAGGAGACTCCGCTAGCAGCAGCAGTCAGGTGGGCACTGCTGCACCAACTATATGAGCTCCTAGTATAAACATTTGAATTAGGATTCAGTTAAGCAACGAATTTAGAGATTTGATAAGCTGGTGGCGCTTCGAAACGTGCAAACAATCAGTACCAGACAGCCAACTTGAAAATCCCTCGTAGTTCCTCGTTTGCCCTCCCAACGTCGGGATGTGTAGAAGGGTCTATTTAGAGGCCACGGGTTCAGTCTGCAAGTTCACCCATCTTATGTTACAGACAATCGTGGAGGGGCTTGTCCCAGGATGTCCATCCGTTGATTACCTCAGCCTCACCCACTGTGCTTCCTTCCGTTTTATGCTGCTACTGACGTTCTTTATCGTGTTATTCCTTTTCTCTACAGACTTATTGATTTATTACATGGTGCTCAAAGCGTGGGCTTACCGCGTACATCATGACCGAAAGGTCCCTGCTATTGTCTTTCTTTGATATGCCGTGTTGCTTCTCAGCAAGCTTAAGCTGACGTGTTGACTACCAAACTCAGGTGTCCCCGGGCCCACGGGACTCGCTGCCTCCTTTACGGGCCCCCGACGGCCCTCCTGCCGTACAGCTTAGGACCAGGCGGGGCCCAGGTTTCGGGAGGCCCCGGGCCCTGTCATGTGACGTCACGCTGGAGGAGACAGTCGGGCGTGCCCTCCGTCACATGGCTGACACCATGGAGAAGGGCAGGAAGCAGGTATGAAAAACCTTCATGTTTTTTATTGCTATGGTTTACAATTTGGCTCTCAGGCTACGGACGTAAGAATTGTTTTACCATGGGATGCAGATTTTAGACCTGTACGTAAGATCTCTTTTTTATTAGATATTTGTAGTACTTAAGTATGTATAGCATTACGGTATATGACACTTTTGAAAGTGATTCCGGTTCTTGTTTTGCGTGCATGGCATCAGTGAAATGCAAGAGACAACAAGAGTGACAAAAGGACATGATAGACCGAAATCGACTTTCAGATTTTCAATCAGAAAGTATAGATACAGATCGAATATCACCTTTCAGTAAATACTTCTTGACCATTATTATTAGTATTGGTTTCCACTGTTGCGTTTTTTTTTCTGTGCTCACCAGGGCCCAGATTTACTAACGTTACAACATTGTAAAACTTACAATGTGGTATTTTACAACCACGATAGAAGGTGTACTGTATCTGCCTTATGATTGTAAGTTACAATTCACTACTAGAGCCAATGAACCATCGCTTTGCGCAGTGGGTATGACTGCAGCGGTGCCACAACTACCACCAACTATCCAGCATGCGTGCTTTCAATCCGAAGAATAGAAAACTAACCCTATTTCAGGTGGAAAATTCTAAAATAGCAATGACAACAGAGGTTAGAAAATGGATGTAACATTTATTCTGCCGGTATATGTTTTATTAGGAACATAGATAATAGTAGAAGCAGATGCAATGAAAACCTTGCACACATATTATTGCGCATTTAATGATTTAATCAATTATAAGAAGAACATATATGTATATGAACTTATTGAAACATAGGTTGATAGCCTGGTGTATTCGTAAAGGAGTTTATCCATGTGTGTGTGCATTGAATAACATATGACGGTTTCACTTATTTTCTCTCAAACTTGAAATAAAAGTCTTGTCTCGTTTTTTAAAGTTTCCTCAGTAAGTCTGATTAATTCCTCTATTCACTCACTGTAATTAATCGATACATTCTGAATAAAAATACTCTGTTATATTGATTACAAATGAATCAACGAACTTTTTTGCTGCTTTATCTCATCTACAATCTTCATGCTGCACTTATTGTTCTACATGGCGCACTGCTTCCATCCAATTACGCGGTCATATAAGACTGAGAGATTCTTTCACCAGAACTCTAAGGTCACCCATTTTATGCGTGTTATTTTTTGGCTGCGTGACGATCTTCACCTGCTCCCACGTGAGCTCAGTTCGATGGTAATGACAATGGTAAGGAGGTAATCTCTAATCTCGATGCTCTGCTTCTCCTGCAATTTCGTCAATTGCGTATGTAGTCGTTACAGACAGCTCCTGCAACTGTGTTTTGGTAGCGTTCTCTGGAGGTAAATCTGATTTCCTCCATTATGTATGTAGTAGGTCTTTTTGCAAGCTGCACAGGGTGATAATATGCGTTGTCCATGACAGTTACCGAGTTAGGCGAAAAATTTGGATGGAGTTTCTTTCGAACCATTCTTCAAAAAGTGTGGCATTCATCTGATGATGATAATAGTCCCTGTCGTTTTTAGCTTGAATATTAGGTCTGTGTTCTGTATAAAATAATTATCGTACGAGATTGAAGAATAATCAGACGATGACTTTTTTTTGTAGGTGGTTTCTCTCCGCTACCTTGTAGCGATGTCGTTTCTTTCCAGCATTTTGTAACCGTGTAATTTTGATTTGCCTAAGTTTTATCTAGTACACAATGATATGGGACGACTGCTCGACTTCCCTCATATCTCACAAAAACGATGTACGCAGAACTTGGCATGCTGCAAGAATGTGATGCCACATGATATAGCTATAAATTGTAGAACATAGTGCCTCAATGAAAAACTAATTCACATTTTACGATACACGCTTGTGTTAATACATTTAGAACATTAACCAAAGCCTGTTACAGCCGTAGAGAAGGTGTCATATTACTAGTGAAATGACTGAAATCATGTACTGATTAACACGTGGCATAATGAGCGTGACGTCACACCATCTGACAACGCCCTCAATGGACTTCTTAAAGTAATTTTATAATTTTACTACAGTGTTGTAAGCACTTATAAGTATCCCAAGGTCTAGCAAAAATATGTAACATACTTTAGAAGATTCTTTAGCTTGTCTCCTCTATTTTTTCCGCGGAAACAGTTTTTCTTTCTACAACCGCGTAGTAATTGGAGCTACTAGATACATGAGTTGCAACAAGTAGCTTCATAAATCTGGCCGGAGTTACAATACAGTAAATCGAGATATAAGCTTAACTAGGGACTCACAATTGTAAGTATGTAGCTTGATAAATCTGGGCCCTGGACCGTATCCTAGAATGGACAGCGTCATGACGAAGTACCCCTGTCCCGGTTGTATATTTTGTCAACTTCGTTATGCTGGCCTTAACAAGAGGATATATGATGACAACCTGTTGCAACGCTAGAGCAATTTATACATGTTTAATATGTGAATGAGTCAGTTTGTTAAGTTGTAGCGGGAACTACAAAACTTTCTCCGGTATGACTTTAATGCATTCGTGCCCTCAACTGCACCCATACTCTATACACGTAACGGTACCAGTCTAGTAGGTTTCTTGCCTGTCGATATTTACGTATTATATGAGGAGTGTATGAAAAGTTTGAGTATTAGAAGGGTAAGGGGTAATTGAATGATTTTTCAACTTTTTGAATCTGAAAATTTGGGAGGAATACTTACAAAAGGTTTAGCTACTTACAAAAAATCATAGGTTTGGCCATGCATCAGCACTTCTTATACAGCGATACTTAATATTTTTTATAGGCCCCTCGTAGATAACGTATGTTCCTGTAACTTAGACACTTAGTCTAGCTTAATTGCACCTAGCCTGACCTATTTATTACGTAGTCTAACAAATACACAGAGGTATCCCACATACGTGATACAATACCAGAGCCCAGGTAACTTGACGACCTACGTGAAAAACCGCGTCACGTCAAGCTCGCCCATCCTACCTTATAAAGCGCAGCGTCTCCATAGGTAATTTTAGCCTCACTTTTAGGCCTTCCGGGGCATCTTTTTTTGTACCCGCTTTGCTTCATTTCATCTTAATGCTCCGGCAGATGATACTTTGTTCCGGTATTATCATCTTTTCCCTCTCCGGGGGCATAGGATGAGCCATAGGCCATAGGGTTAGGTTAGTTAGGTTTGCCCATCCTATGTTATGGGGAGTAGCGCCCCCAGGGGGTTTGAGTAGGTTACCTTGGCCATTAGCTACGCCTTCGGGACGTCTGTCTCTTTTGCCCACTTTGCTTCCTTCCACTTTCATACTCCTACTAATCTTACTGTTGTCTGTTCTTCCTCTTCTTGCCCGACTTGCTGCTCCCATGCGCCCTGATCATGTGTGGGAACACCTTCGTGCATGGGTTCCCCGTTTTTCTGTCGACATACTACATGTCCCTTCCTTTTCCTCTCTTAGAAGAGCTTAGTACTTATTTAGGGAGGCTTAAATCTTCTTATAATACCTAATACCTATCATCTTTTCCCTACGGGGTTGGTTTTGTAAGGTTAGGTAGGTTCTCTATATTTTCCTTACTGTACTGTTCCGCGAGGTGGGCTGTTGATCGAAATAGATAAAATAGTCCGCGGGGCACCTCTACTCTCTCTCTCTCTCGTGTGGAAGGCTACGAAAGGGGCCGTCCCCACGAGTGTCTCATTCTATTATTTGCGCCATTTTCCCGCCAGTAATAGCGTACTTGGCCAACTGAAACTTTCCAGCAGAAGTGCCGAGATGAAACATTCATATACTGATGCGACGTAATAAATCGAGTTTCACTGCTTGGATCACGTCGTATGACGTGGGTGCGGTAGTGAAACCAAAAATATAATGATTAGGGCTGTGATAATATGCTCTTATAGACAGAGAAGTCCGTGATAACTCCAAAATAACGACAAAAAGCTGGAACGTAAAGCTATGACTCTAACACAGCCTACAGAAGCAGTTCACTGTAGAAGCTTATACTTAATGCAATTTGTTCTTATGGAATTATCGACTTCTCTGTCTTTAAAAGCATATTACAACAGCCCTAAAAATGCTAATAATATTCAAACAATATAATAAACACCGTCGTGTGTTAATTTGTTTTTATATTTATATATTCTTGAAATGACATACCTATTTTGCAGAAATCAATGAGAAGCAGTTGAAATTTTGTTAGGCACGTTTCGTTGTACCTCAGCTCATCAGGTGGGAGGATCAAAGTTGTTCAAATTTATTTTTAGCAGGTTATCGCAGGAAGTTGCAACTATGATACCGAATTTTCGAAAGATATAAATGTGATTTTCATTCTAGCGGTATCAGTGTTGCAGCATCCTGTAATAACCTACCAAAATTTCCGAATTAAATTTGAACAACTTTGATCCTCCCACCGGATGAGCTGCGTACAGCTAAACGTACGTCGTGGGGTAACAAAATTTAAACTAATTCTCATTGATTTCTACTATATTGATATATTTGAATGTTTCGTGTCGCTGTCTTACAGAAATAGGCGAAAATTAGACCATGTTGCAGATTTTTTGTAATTAGATTGCGATTTTGTGGAAATCGATAACCAGATTGTAGAAGATAGCGCAAGTGGGATCCTTATTCTTTTATCTCAGTGGACTTCTTGTTGAAACACTTCTTGAAATCGAAACACTTCTTGAAATTAAAACAATATATTACAGCTTCTCTTAACGCCGCTATACAGTCTGAATTTTATGGCTTTCTCCATGCATCGAAACATATGTTTACTCCCAGTTTACAACGTATAAATCCAGTAGCTGATCAACAAAGGGCAGACAAACTGATGATTTTTCACGGGCAGTAGACATAGTTATTTCTTTCAGCGTGCTGTCTTCCTTTGACGTAGCAGTTTTCGCTTCATCACAAAATCTTCGTTGTGCTGAAGGTTCATTCGGTAGGTAGGATACGTCGCCTGCTAACGTAAGATTTTTTTTTCCGCATGTGACTTTGTGGGAGACGATTGTGCTTCTTAGCTGCATTAAAAAGACAGCAGTTGTCTCTAATGACATTGTGAGTCGGCTGTTGTAGCGTATCCTGCAGAAGCATATTAGTGATGAAAGTATATTAAATGAAGACGGCTCGTCTCAAATTCTTCGCTGTCATTTTTGACAGCGTGGGTACTCAAGTTATATTAGTAATCATTAGTTTGGCTTTGTTACAGGAACAAACGGAGTCGAGAAGCTTGCTTGGACGCGTACGAAGGAGTGTCCGCCGATCTTTCTCACGCATCTTAAATCATGAGACTGAAGCAGCGTCCGACGCATCTGAGGAAAGTAACATTTTACAAGACAGTTTACTGTTTACCTGCGACCCTGACTTTCTTGCCGACTGTGAGGCAGTTACTCCCTCAAACTCAAACGAAGATATTGCTTCATTTTCCAGCCCACAGGATGCAAGCTGCAACGAAAATGCCAGCGATGAAAGTCCTGGGATTGCGGACAATCCAATGGGCAAGCGGGTCAACTACAAATCTCCTTACAACTCCCATATACGAGGTTATAACAGTCACTCCTACACCTCGACCGTTTTCTACAGCTTACGCTTCACAAAAAGCGATGATGATGGGCAACCCTCTTATTCCATGTCACGCAGTGATGGCCAAGCTGATGATTTTGAATATTACCTCTAAACATTCTCCGAGCTTTTGCTTTAATATTTTCCGAATAAAATTGGATTTTATTCTTCTTGGTGACTTCTCTTGTACTTGTTTGTTCGTTGAATGTTCTTATTTAGCATTAATTGTTGCATGTTGGCAAAATACTCCTAATATCGTCCTGCTTTTTGCTGTATTATGTTGCAGTAGTATATCACGTAAGTATGGATTTCGGTGTTTAAAAAGGGTTAACTTACTCTGAATGTCTTTATTATGTTGGAAGTCTGTGTATTGGCCTTGAAGAACGGCTTGCGTTCATTTTACTGTTGACTTTCAACATTGGAACAATAATTCCTATTCCTTTCTAGAAAGAAATATTTTTTTGTTTCACGCTGTGAATTATCGTGATGAAGTGTAAACATCAGGTGCTAAAGAATTAATGAGTCACTGTTTGCAGTTCTCATGTGTCTGAAAGTTTCCATGTCGCTACTATCTGTATTCAAAGTTAACGTTCCCTCTTCATTCCGCGTTTGCACAAATATAAACAACTTAACCATCATTATAGACACATAGATATTATTCCTTATTTTTGCATAACGTAACATAACAGCTCTGTTAGTGGACTAGGGCCGTACAATTGAATTGGCTGTGATCTTTTAACACGGCTGGATGATTTGTGGTGCCCTTGTAAAATATGATCTAAAAATGTCCGCCGTCAAGTTAGCTTTGCTTAGTAAATGATCGTGGCTGACTTTCAGCTATCTCTTTAAGTTGGCAGTTACAGCTCTGTAAGCTATTCACATTTCTACCATTTATAGTAGCATAACGAGCAAAGTATCATCTGGTTTTACAGCTTGAAGAGCACCGTGAGTTGAACGTCGTGTCAACCGGCCATCAGGTGTTCGTCGTTTCCCATAACTGGTAGACAACTTTATTTTACAGATACGGAATTTTATAATGACTAATAAGACAAGTGCTGTAATAGATCTCATTTTTAGTGCTTAAGGTCCATGTTTGCGATTTGTATGACATTCTCATGATTTTTACACTTACAATATACCCTTAGCCTATAATCTTCAACTTGGGAAAAATCACTTTTTCACTATTAACAGTACGAGCGTTTTCCCCATGCAATGCCCAAGCATATTCCGTTAACAGCTTGCGAAAACATTTCCATGCAATTTCTGATTATTCTAAAATCTATATTCAAATGCTTTTACTCAAATCTACAGCATAAATATCCTGATCTCATTGACTATTGGCTAGAATAGAGTTTTTTCTATGCATTTCCGCCTCATATGCTGTGTCTTGTCTAACACTTAATATGATTTCATGAAGTATTTCTGATCTTATTTATATGATCTCACATTACCAGAGACTATTAACCTCAATAAAGACACCCGTAAACTTAGCTTTTAGTTGTAATCGTTCAGTGTTATATGCAGCACAATATTATTAATGTTAAATCGTGGTTAATTCATAGGGATGGTGCATATCAGGAAGCAAAGAGTGTAACGGGAGGATCCAAAGGGACTAAAATGAAACATAGCCGTGACCGCAGCTGGCCGAATTTCGTCACATCGACGAGTCAAAGTATTTGAGGGTGGGACCTCAGGCTTTCGTAGGCTGGCTTCTTAATCCTTACCAACAAATATAAACAGCTTAATATTCTGTGCACGAAAGAAACAACAATAACAGTTATTGCTTGAACTTTCTGTACTTGACGACATTTCTCGGTGTTTTGTGAGTGGGTGCAGCTCAATTAGCTGGCCAGTCAGGAGCGGGAGATTGAATTAAGTAAAAAAAAAATACGGTGATATGGTGAAATATGTTTTGTGAAGAGCAGTGTGATCTGAATAAGAAATGTAAATAGGGTTTCAGTTCAACGAAGAAGTTAAATCAAGGTCGCCATATCGCCCCAAATTTCGCCGCTAGTGCTGTGAAAGTTACTACCAGCCTCCACTGCAGTTTTCTCTAGCTTATTGTTTATTGCTGAACTGGTAAATATTATATTCCTTTATTTATGCGCTTAATGGATAAAATTGCAATTGACGACTATTTTTCTGCAAAATTAGTTAAAATACTCTTTGGCTGCTCAGATTCGTCGATGTGACATCATTGATGACGTCACTTTTTGATGCTAATTTCCCGTCAGTCCTCCCGTTACGCTCTTTGCTCCCTGGTGCATATATTGTGTAGACACTACGTACGTCTTTCAGCCTTACGGAAACCACTGGCAACGGTCCCGCTCTCAGTTCTGAACAATTTTTCCAATGAAATCCAATTGTTTTTGTTATGCACCAGCTAATAATGCAATACTTTTTATCGTTTTCGATTAACTGTTCCCATGCGCGTTGATGCAGCGTGGAAGCATCAACTTGCTCGTGTTCTACATTTTCATCGTCGTAGTATATATATGCTCTTCATTTTTTCTTCGTTTCTTTGATCGTTACTTTCGTACTCAATAATGCGTGAAACAAATCGTTACTAATTACAAACCGTGGGAGTTATAATTACTATTATTTTTACATTAAAAGGTTGAAACCTTTCACTATAAGTAAATTCTATCTGCATCTTCAAAGCGAAGCATGAGGTAGAAAAAAGTTCAGTTGATCACGTAGCTATAAAACTCACATTGATATGGCGGGTAATTCAAGATTACATGTTCTTTCTGCGTTTTACTCTTCACTTGAAATTATAAATGAATTTTAGGTATCACAAGTTGCCTCGTTGTTTGGAGGCGATTTGTTTTTCGTTGTAGTATTATGGACATTGGTTGTGCGTTTTTCATTGCGGAAGAAATCGAGCCTTGAACTGATTAATTTCTACCTATCTTACGATTAATTTCTACCTAATGATTAATTTCTACCTATCTTATCTGCTCGGCACTAGCTATGCTATGGTATAGCGACATGTTGTAGCAACGTTAGCGCAGTTACCGTTGTGATGATAATATTGATGCTCAAAAAAGAAAAAAAAAATCCCGGTATCTGCCTTTGTAGAGGGAATAGGGTCTGCCATAGGGTTAGGTTAGTTAGGATCGTCCATCCTATGTTTTGCGAAGTAGCGCTCCTAGAGGTAACCATAGGTGCTTACCTTGGCTTTAGCTTAGCCTTCGGGACGTCTTTGCTTCCTTCCATATTCATACTTCTACTGGCGATTTATTCTGTGTTTCTTCTTCTTTTTTCCCTCAGGGGCATATTCTGGCGGGCCCTTTCCCTGCCACAATATGTTTGGGCATCACACACCCAAGGGTCCCGAGTGACTTATCCGCAGGGGATGTAGCATCTGGCCACAGTTCCTGCGGACGAAGTTAGTTTTGTAAAGTTAGGTAGGTTCTCTACATTCCTCTTTCAGTCCAGTGAGGTGGGCTGTCGATCGAGATAGCCGACCTGGTACGCGGACATCTCTATAGTCTCTCTCGTGTGGAAGGACACAAAAGGGGCCGACCACTTGAGTGTCTCCTACTATACTTTGCGCCTCATTTTCCTGCCCGTAGTAGCGCACGTGGCCACCACGCCTACCCAATATGCGGTATTTGAATACTGCACAAGTTTCTGTTCCCATGTTCATTGATCTGGTATGCATGGGAAGACCCTCATGCATCAGTTCCACGTTGAATGTGAGAAAGAGAGAGAATGCGCGAGCTACTAAAGGAGAAGACTCTGCGTCGAATCTCGCACTGCAGTCGAAATCGATAAACCTCTTTTAATTTTATCTTGTCTGAAACTTCAACGTCGGGCTTTCATTCCTCCACCTTGGGTAGACTTTCAGGCGGTAATCGCTAGCCGATGACGCTTGAAATGTCCGAATATATTTAGTTGTGCGGGGTCGGATTGAATCGAGCTCTCTATTGTTCTTGCAGACAAGTCGCAACCAAGCCGATTCGACCTACGCAATTACATTCAAATATTCCCTCATCCCCTCTAAAAAATTGACTATTGCTGCGTAAAGACCAGTTCTTACGGTAATCATTTGCCTTACGTTCATACTTCGGAGCATTCGAATGCCTCCCTGCCACAGTATGTTTGGGCATCACGCACCCAAGGGTCCCGAGTGCATCCGCGAGGGATGTACCATCTGCTCGTAGTTCCTGCTGAGAAGGTAAGTTTTGTAGAGTTAGGTAGGTTCTCTATATTTCCTTTCTCTACCGCCGATCAAGGAGACAGATTTTTTGCTGCGGGGCTCTTACCTCGCCCGTGCGGAAGGCCAACGAAGGGACCGTCCGCTCGGTCGCTTCTTTCTTCTGTCTTCTTCTCGTGTCGTCCTTCATCTCTTGCCACCTGAGCACAACGTTGTGGTTCCGGCAGTAAGCCGAGTAAATCATCTTAGATCGCTAGAAGTCAATTCTGTACCAATATAATAATTCGAATGCCTCGTCGAGTCACACAACTGTGTGCATCTACGCCAAAAGATTTAGTAAAATGTTAGTAGTAGTAGTAGTAGTAGTAGTAGTAGTAGTAGTAATAGTAGTTTTTGCTAGCGCTTCAGTGGCTTGCTGCCTATATCGCGCCGAACTTTTCCTGAGTTTAAACACAGGCTCATGCGCCGACTAGGGCGCGTTTTAATTTGTCTAATAATTTTTGTCTCGGCTTTTCTGCCGGGAGGTCTCCGAGTGGTCAGTGCGCTACTGACAGGAAATAGGCCCAAGTTGAGCATTCTCAACCCCCGGGCACGGCTGAACGCTTTCGCACAGTGGAAGGGAACGAAATACAAGAAGGTAGAAGTCTAGCGGGAATAGGTCAGCCACCTCAAGGTAAAATGTTAGCGGTCAAGTCAGTTTGCCTATCAAGCGTCACCACTAGTGAAGTACCGGATGTGTCTTCAAATCTGAGGTGAATTGGTATTCAGGAATGTGTGAACGTAAGGCAGAAGACGAACGCACTTACCGGCCTTTCTTTACCAGCTCGAGGATCGTCTCGGTCAGACGTGGTTTCAGAACATATCTGCAGCTACCTACTTGTTGACCAACTGTTATACAGGGAGTTCATAATAATCGTTACAACCTTTCTATTTACACACATTTCGCTTAATATTCCTTCATCTTCAGACTTTAATCCCCTTGATTTCAACATTTGATCTGAATTGGAGAGCAAAGTCTTGGCTTCCCTTCACCAAACTCCGGAGGCTTTGAAGGCAACACTCTTGAAGGAATGGGCAAAAATTCCCCAAGCCATCATTGGTGACTCCTGCAAAGCGTTCTCCATGTGTTTGCAGCAGATTATTAATGCTGGCCTATTGAATAAGTTGTATATAGATATTCGGAAAGAATAATGGGTAAACAGCATGTTTATTTCGGGTTAATTAGTATATTTCGATTTATTTATTACACGTGAGAAAAAAAAGTAACGATAAATTGTGAACACTCTGTATACAGGCGGAATTAACCTTACTGTATACAGGATTAACTTCCTTTCTGCTAGAAGATAAACTGTGTTGTCTATTTGTTGCTTTTGCTCAAACGTATTTCGAAGATCTCATTTAGCTAAAGCTGTTGCTTTACATCATACAGGGTTAGTATAAGTGGTATTGCAGTAATTCTAATATAAGGTTGTTTTAATATATCGTTGACAGAGATTCAATAGACTTCTAGTTGGTTCGTTCTAATTACGTTAAAAGATGCTGCTAAGGGCGTGGCAGTGGCACATGATAGTAGCTTCGTATGTGAGTGCAGTTCTTGTAAGGCCGGATTCACAAGAGTTTTTTTTTTCTATTATTCACCTTACGGGGCCCAAATTATTCGTACGCTTTTTCTGCGTCAGTGCAATGACAGCTCCGGGTTCACCAAAAGACTTTCTAAAATGTTAGCTGTCGCGTCCGCTACACTTTAGCAAATATCACTAGTGGAATCTTGGGCATCTTTATATTACCGTCCCCGAGGGAACGCATTGGTTACCTCAGCCTTAACTAAGCCTTCGGAACGGCTATCTTTTGCGTCAACTTTGCTTTCTTGCTTTTCCATACTCCTACTAATGATGCTTTGTTCTGTTGGTCTTCGTCTTTCCAGACTTGCTGTTTCCAAACAAGCTAAACTTGTTTGACAACACCCTCGTGCGTGGGTTCCACATTTCTATCTAAATACTCTAGATTTATTCTTGCTTTGGCCTCAGGGGTATATTTTGACGGGCCCTGTCCCTGTCAAAATATATGTAGGCCTCATGAATCTAGAGTGCCTTTTCCAAAGTGAATGTTGCAGCTGACCGCAGCTCCTGCGGACGAGGTTAGTTAGTAAAGTTAGGTAGGTTCTCTACACTTCCTCTTCTGCTCCTTGAGGGGGGACCGCCGATCGAGGTGGCAGACTTATTCCGCAGGGCACCAACCTTCTCCCGTGTGATTCGAAGGACCACGGAAGGGGCCGTCCACACGAGTGTCGTCTGTCTTCTCTTCGTTTCCTTTTTCATCTCTTGGAGATACTTGGCGTCTTGTTTCCCAGCCCGTAGTAGCGCACGTGGCCAACTCAAGACAATGCATCTATGAACATTTGGTCGTCCGTGGTGTGTTACGCCTCACAGCGGCCGCACTTAGCCTCACAGCGGCCGCACTTAGCCTCACTGCTTGGATCACACTTTGTGTGGGTGCGGTGAAAAACTTAGGATAATTCTACTCCCTTCTTTCTTCATATTTTAGATCGCCTTGCATTGAAAACGGAGGCTAAAAAGCTGTTCGAAATAATGATTATAGTATTTTTTTCAAACTGGGAGTGGCTTTTCAACTCAAAAGGCTGTACAATTTCCTAGCATCTAAAAAAAAGTGACAAAACATTAGGACGCTTTGTATGTACTGCGTAAGAGGACCAAAACACTGCAGTGTCAGTCCGGCTTTGCTTTATCCCACTCCAACTTGACGCTTGCTGTTCACTCCAAGGATCTCTTCTCCTGTTGTTTCCCTGTAGGGGAAAGAGTCCTTACGGCGAGGCATCGCGGTCTCAGAAAGGCAGCGTTAATTCTCATTATTAACATGAAAGATGCTGGTAATAAGGCTACAGTATTTACGGTACAGACAACCAATAACGCGTTTTCTGGAAATTCAGTCTTCCAATCGCATTTCGTCGCGGTTACAAAGTCATAGCTGAAATCAGACATCACGACTAGTGGATGAAAACTACCTAGCCTTTCACAGATATCCTACAGGGGAACAAATACCCTGTTTTCGTAGTCTGTTACTCGGTGTGTGCTTCCGTATCCCCTCAGGAGGCATGGGATGAGCCATGGGGTTAGGTTAGTTATGATCGCCCATCCTATGTTTTTGGGAGCAGCGCCCCCAGGGGGATTGTGGAAGTTATCTTAGCCATTAGCATGGCCTTCGGGACGTCCGTCTTTCGTGCCCATTGTTTTCCTTCCGATTTCATTTTCCTACCGATAACACGTTCTTCTGTTTTTCCTCTTCTTGCCCGACTTGATGTTCTCATGCGCATTAAGCCTCTGGGGGCCCTCAGGGGCATATTCTGGCAGACCCTTTCCCTACCACAATATGTCTGGGCATCACGCACCCGAGTGCCTTCTCTGCAAGGGATATAGCATCTGGCCGCAGTTGATGCTGAGTTGGTTAGTTTTGTAGAGTTAGGTAGGTCCTCTATATTTCCCCTTCTGTTCCGCGAGGTGGGCAGCCGAATGGTGGTAAGAGACCCATCCCATGGTACTCATCCCTGCTCCCGTGTGGGGTGGGGGGGGGGGCACGGAAGGGACCCCCCGCACGAGTGTTTGCTTTCTTCTGTATTCTTCTCTTTCCGTGTTTTGTTTCTTTCCATGCGCCCATGGCTGAGCGATTACGTTCAGCCGAGCTGTGTAGGGTAAGAAATGCTCGCGCCTTATTTCCTGCCAGACATGGTGCACCTGGCCGAGATTGTACTAAAAGGGCTCATCTGAGTTCGACTCAACTTCTAAACTATATTATACAAAATTGGATCGCTGTTTTATATTTTTCGTATCTAATACGGAAGGAAAACTCTCATTATAATAATAATAAGCCTGTGGGGGAACACTTTCGCGCATGGCTTCTCCTTTTCTGTCGATATGTGATATGTCCCTGATGTCTTCTTCTGTTAGATCACCGTAGTTGTGGACACAGAGGCTTAAAACTATTGAAGAATCTAAGCTGTTTACGTATCTTTTTTATTGTATTTTGGCAGAATGTTCAAGTGTCATTAGTGACTGGTGAATGTTTAGATATTGAATAACATTGTATGGAGGCTCAATACATCTCATTCACCACTATCAGGAGCTCCTGTATCAAATCCAGTTTACAACTAGAACGCCTCGAAGTGCAAGTACCGAGTCAACACTTTCATGATTTTCATATCTAGGTCATCCTACTTGACTGGCTGCGTGAGATTGTGCTGGTAGCTCTAGTCCTTCTGGTAGTTTTTGGGTGGAAACTATACAAAAAAAAAATAGCTACATATTGGCTCATACAGTGCGAAAACATGAATACCTCTGTCACTTCTTTCGATGGTGATAATTATCGGACGTTAATTTCATTTGCTTGTCCCTTGGCGATGAAATAGATACTATGAGCGTGCCATTTCATCTGCTGGCTGCACTTTATGCTATATTGTTTCCTGCACGTAGTAAAACGTTTCTTTTATAGGTCGGTCCATTAAAATTAGTTACCTCTACGCTGAATTTAAAGTTGTTATACTACAGGGCTCTATGATGCGTATATTGCATTTACTTATGTTCCCCCGTGTACATGAATACTTTTTTGTTTGTTTATTATCGTTCGTTATGCTATCACTCTTCAGTTAATCGTCCAACGTAATTACAATTACAATCTCCAGAAAATGTTCCCCCACGGGACCTCATAGATTACATTAGCCTGAGTTCGGCATTTGGGACATCTGTCTTCGTGCCAACTTTGCTTCTGTCAATTCTGTACTCCCGCTAATGAGGCTTTGTTCTGTTCTTCCCCTTCTTTACAAACTTCCTGCACTTTACCCTCTTGATTCAGTGTGGCCACACCGTCCCCTCAGGGGTTAAAGGATGAGCTTTAGGCCATAGGGTTAGATTAGTTTAGGTTCGCCCATCCTATGTTATGGGAGCAGCGATCGCAGAGTTACCCTTAAGGTTACCTTAGCGGGGCCTTCGGGACGTCTGTCTTTCGTGCCCACTTCGCTTCTTTCCCATCTCATACTCTTACTGATTTTTCTTCCTTCTGTTCTTCCTCTTCTTTCAGTTCCCATGCACGATGATGCTGTGTGGGAACACCCTCGTGCATGGGTTCCACGTGTCTATTGTGATACTATACGTACCGTTTTTCTTCCCCTGTGATATCGCCTTTGTTATGTGGAAACGAAGACTTGAACTTCTGAACATAATGGGGACACCGTTCGTACAAAGGGTTCAATGTTTCTATCAGCGTACTCAGTGCCCCTTCCTCTTCTGAAATACTGCTCTGTGTTTAAAGGAGGCTTGAACCAACGCATAAAATATCTAGTCCTCACATGTCTGCCCTAACATTGCAGTTTGCAACATTTTATTTCCCTTACAACATTTGCTTTTTCTGGTGCCAATCTTTTCTCGCTACCACCCAGCGAAACTCCTCAGGCAGTCAATTCTTTGCCGTAGAGCTCAGCGATTCGTCTCGCTAGTTGCCAATATTCTGATGGACTTTGCTGAAGTTCCTTGCCTATTGGCATGGTGCCCGTTTCAACATGCTTTGCATCATGGCTAATATCAATCAATCTGTTACGGATGTTGATTTCCTTGCCGCTAATGTTCTTGAATAAAGTTGTCGAGTTACTGTGTGCTTTCGGCATTTGTTTACCACCTGTCAACTTCCTAAGAGCTTCTGCTGTCTTGTTAACGGAACCTGACCGCGGGGTTCGTTGCGTGTGGTCGCGGTTGTCATTTAGTTAAGTTTGTTATGGGGAGTAGCGCCCCCACGGGGTTTGTGTAGGTTACCTTAGCCATTAGTTAGGCCTTCGGGACGTCTGTCTTTCGTGCCCACTTTGCTTCTTTCCACTTTCATACTCCTACTGACCTTACTGTTTGTTTTCTGTTCTTTCTCTTCTTTCCAGACTTGCTGTTCCCATGCGCGTTGATCCTGTGTGGGAGCACTTTCGTGCATAGGTTCCCCGTTTTTCTATCGACATACTATATGTCCTTTCGTTTTCCTCTCTTAGAATAGCTTAGTACTTATTTAGGGAGGCCTAAATCTTCTTATAATACCTAATTCAGTTAAGTATTACCTAAATAAGCAGGGTAACTTCCGCATGAGTCGAGATCCTGCTAATGGCTGTGTTCACACACGGGTTGCGACTTTTTCACTATGTACCATGAAAGATGCACGCATTATACACGTGCCAAAGTTAAGCTCCATTGTAGAGAAAATCTCCACCAGCGTGAACATCATATGGTATAGTTATACCAGCCCACTAGTGTATTAGGTACGTCAGTGTTATACATAAGGGCACAACGAAGCATTGGGGTGCCGAGAAGTACGACCGATGGTCAAACTAATGTTCTGTGCAGCCGCTTTGAGAGAATTTTCCTGCATTCACGAGAATCCGTCGAATAATTCGTTATGCAAATCGGCTAATCTCGACAGCGGCCTCGTCAGAGCGACATGCGGGCAGCAAATGTGGCCGTCATCCGACTCTGGTGCTAATTTGATTGGCTGATGGCGGCAGCCGGGGCCTGATGTGGCCGTCGCCGGGCTGCAGCAGACCTGGGTCTGGAGTCACAGAGTGGCTGTCGCTGGGCTGCACCTGGCCAGGGTATGGCCAGCACAACAGCCCGCGCTTCAGTTTTCAGTTGCACTACATCCCCAGTCAGGCATGGGAGTCTCCACAAACAAAACGGCAGCGGCTCCAGACCTTCCACATAAACTGAGCTCGAGGTCTCCGGCGATGAAAGCCTTCCAGAATCTCAAAAGAGCTCCAAAACAACTCCAAAGCTCTCCATAATCTCCAAAGCTCTAAAAAAAACTCCAGAGTCCTAAAAAAGCACTTGAACTCTCTACACAGTTTGGCAATAAAGATTTGCCCGAGATTATTTAGCTCTGTTTAATTAAATGAGGCAAATACCGGCATTACGCTCGCATTATGTGGCTCTCGGGGGGCCGTTTAGGGAGAGGAAAAAACCAACTTGGAAGATATTTTAAAGATTTATGTTGTTGAGCTGCTGAGCTTAGGGAGATCTCAACCAGCAGCCGGAGTTTTTAGGAACTTCCTGAACTGCTTTGGACTTCGAATTGAGGGCAATTTTGTTACCCTAGCAACGCAACTGTAGTGTTCGACAACGAACTGTTAGGTCAGTGCTGGGCTTTCTGATAATGTTATTGTTGTATTACTGTTTCAGAGGTTACGGGAACTTTTGCTAACTTATGATTTTCTAAAATCAGTGACAATTACTGATAATTAATTACGGCCAATGCAGACCAGCTGCAAATATTGCCTGGAGTGGCATTTCGCCAGCTAATGGTTTGGCAGACTGAGGGAAGAAGTTTTCTGAGGAGCGATTCAGCAGCATGCATGTGCCTAGGCCAATTTTGTTCTTCTCGTTCAATCATTTCAAAGGAAATGGCAATCTAGTTATACCCTGTTATTTATTCACTACTAAAGTATGTAACGCATGCGTTATTTTCTGAAGCCTTTATTTTAAATGGTTACTAGGGTTGCGATTTTCCACGTGGCAGATGAGCTTTAATGTCGACAAATGTTCAGTAGTGCACATAGGGCTGGAGAACCCTTTAGTCCAATTGAAAATGAACGGGACAGCATTAGCTACTGTCACCAAACAAAGTGACTTGGGCATAACTATTTAAAACAAACTAAAACACAGCAAGTAGACAAGAGTGTGTAAACAGCAGGTATGGAGTTCTGGGATTCATCACCAGGAATTTCAAATACAACTCCAAGGACATCATGATTCCCTTGTACTAGGCGTTAGTGCCGCCACACTTACAATTTGCTGTTCAACTCTGATCACCACATCTATGTAGAGGTATCGATAAAATGAAAAGAGGCTAACGCAGAGCAACGAAATTGATGCCTCAGTTGAGAAACAAGCCATACGAATGTCGCCTAAAAGAACCGGGCCTGATCTCTGTCGAGCAAAGACGACTCAGGGGCAACTAATAAAAACAATTAAGTATTTGAATGGCTTCAACGACGTGCCTTTAACGGGAATTTTTGAAAGATACATTAAAGATCGCCTGTGAAACAACGGTCAAAAACTAAAGCATAAAGCTCGAAGAACAACCTCAAGTCGGCAGTTCTTTCCGTTTTACATAGTGAATATTTGGAACAGGCTCCATTCCGACCTTGTCAGTGCGGAGACAGTCGATGCGTTTAAAAATCGTCTTAACAAACATTGGGTGAGGCATCCTCCACAGCTAAGAACTCCTCCTCCAGGGCTCGAGAACTCTTAACGGTCAAAGCTTCCGACGCCGCCTTCGTCCATCTTCTTCTCTCTTCCGCTCCGACTACACAGATAGACGTCTCTAAGCTCCGCATATCAACGGCTATTGATCGTGCTTGCTTGCGTGTATACATGATAGTCTCTTTAACTGAGATTCTTCCTCCTCCTTGTTTTCTTCTTTTTTTTTCTCAGTCATTTGTTTCCTAGTGACATAATGGCAATAGCTCATAAAGGGCCGAGGCGTAAGTTCCGGTGTCTCTATGGGAATGGGCCTATTGGTCCGTCTACTGTCGCCCATCTAATCTAAATCTCGGGTGGTTTTGCTTCTAGTAAATTTCTATAATTTTATTCAAGTATTTGATACCTACCGTATAAATGCTGATTTATTTCCTGATGTATGTATGTGCTTGGAGTATTGTACATTTTGGAATTAAGTTACTTAAATTCATATCTGCTGCTTTGGTCTGAAGAGTGTAGCACATGCAACAGCGAGGTTACTTTGCTCTAATATTTTGTCACCCATGTAGAGGCTTCAATCTCTACAGTACAGTAGCAACAAGTCACCTGTAATCCAGTAAATTACTTGATATTTCTATTAGATCATTCAGTATACATCAGTATAAACCTTCTTGGCTACGTGAAAATTCCATACAGTTGAAGTTGTTGTAGGAAGGCACAGTTCCACTGTGGCAAAGTGATAGCATGGTATTAAGGTCGATTGATATGTTAGTCTGTTTAATGCACTCTTTCAGCAAATAGTCAAGATGTATGTCGTTTAATTCTTGGAAGCACAAACGTGTGGCTACTAATAAGTTTTCTTTATATTAAAGAAGTCAAGTCAGTTGGCTTGAGCATGCGCCACCGGCGATGCTTTATATGATTCTTTAAATTTTCGGTGAATTCAAACTCGACAGTTTGCGCGGTTTTTTGATGTTTAAGCGACACAGCAAAGTGTTCGCACAATCTACTGCAAGAATATACGTTGAAGAGACTAGGGGCAAATCCAATTGGGCTCTAAAATTAAGTTATCGAGGCATGACTTTTTCGAAATTCTATCCAGGTGGCCTCGCTTCGACCTGCTGAATTGAGCTTCAGGCATTGACCTTCAACTCAATATCGTTCGGTAAAATGGACATTTCAGTCTGCTCAACAAAATCAGATTGCTTCTAACATGTACAACACGATTTAAAGTTCCTGCCGACAGTCCCAGAGCTAATCAAGTCTAGTGGACTTGGCTTAGATTGACTAATGGCCCAATCGAACGTGCTCTAACTGGAGAATCGACCTCCAGTAAATGCGCTTGCTGCGCCACTTTCCAGCTTTTTCTAGAAATTTTTGGAAATAAATATACTCACGCATGCAAAAAATAAAAAAGCGCAAGTGCAACATTGTACATGTGATCGTATGTATTCAGTTAAGCGTGTTACGGTATAATGGATGAAAAAAGATGTACCGAACATTAGGAGGACAGCCAACCTCCGACATTGAATAAATGATCTTAAATTTTAACATGCACATGACAAACAACGGTGTCTCACCTGGAAGATGGCAGCGACGAGCCTAAATTTCGGGGAAATTAAAGGCATGATCAAATCTACCTATTATTAAAATCATTGAACATTTACGCAGAAACCTA
>LQNS02277098.1:1610678-1622507 GCA_001587735.2 Parhyale hawaiensis | reverse complement strand
TTTGGCTCATGGCCACGTCGTCGAAGTCTTCCTGGTCGGAGTAGATGACGCCATAGCTCGGCTGTGAGTTGCGGGACGGCTGCTGGAGCTCATCCTCGCCCAGCAGGTCCAACGAGCGGTTCAGCCACGGCACAAAACTGTAAGTAAAAAAAATTGATGAAAATATCATTCGCGGTTGCTCAGTGAATATACTTTTTGACTTTTGGCCGCTAGTTTCATGTAGTCTTTTGTGAATGGAATTCCACATTAATGTTCGCTGTTCATGGTTATGTTTATTTAGCTGAGACATACCCTCTCCATAAAATGGCTTTCTTTATTTCCGGAAAACGCTACCGTCAAAAAGTACGACACAGTCGTGGAATGCCGGCACACACTGAGAAATTTTGATTATCAGAGGTTGGCATGAGCACAAGCGGCAGCTGCTCCGTCTGGCACAATATAAAAAGGCTGGAGGTTTGCACACTACGGATTTTAAATTACTTATGTGGCTCGGCCACAGTAGCCCACAACTGCATCCAAGACATCGAGGATAAGCAAATTTTGTAACACTACACAGCCCTCCAAAGATCTTTATTTGGATGAAGATCCGTCACAGACGAATGAACAACTTGAGCTCACAAGACGAATATACAGAGATGCCCACGTGGTAACAAACTAACTGGTAGCTACTCCGCACGATGAATATGCACTCGTTAACACGCTCTCCACACACACACAACTTTCCTCTGTTAAGTTCTTAACTACACCCAAACGAAACCGAATTTCCGATCATTGAGATTTGCGGTAACTTAGGGCTTCGGTAGCTAAAACAAAACTATCTTCGTGTAGGGACCGAGGATCTAATTCGGTGTTTTTAGTTTACTGCACTGTTTTGCGCAGCCCGTATGCATAGGAGATAGTCCAGTTATCAACGCACGTTTTTATCAACGCACGTTGTACATTAGTTTTTAAATGCATTATAACTAAAATAGTATCGATCCAGCGGCAACGGCGCGCCGGAGACAGAGCAATCTGGACGGATATTCGTCCCACCTGCACCACGCTGTGGTACCCTCGCTGCAAAGATTTTTTTCCCCGTAGGAATACAATAGAGCTATAATAGAACGCTTGTGTAGCAAGCTAATACAGCCTGGTTAAAACAGAGTTAAACAAATTTGAGTAGAAAATGCTTTCATTTTCTCACTTCATTTTTGTTGAAGAAAGAATTAGAGAACACTGAGAGGCACAGAAACTATGTATAATTATTCATTCACATAGTAGAAGTAATCTGTAAAAAAATATCACTTACCTTAAATAGTCAGAAGCGTCAGTTGCAAGGCTGCGTACAAGGACCATTCAGACTTTTCAGAGTGGGGTTAACATTCAAATAAAATCTTAAGGAAAAAAGAGAAGTGTTAGGGTGACGGGTTAGGTACTACAGTGCTCGCACACCGGACTAGTTAGTGTAGGTATGTTGTTGTTCTTATTGTTTTGCTGCGGTCCCCATCAAGACTTGAGGACGTGTGTAGGTGTGTGTGTGTGTGTGTGTGTGTTGTAGACAACAGTGCTGCGCAACACTGGCCGTGATCTGGGTGCAATAATAAAGCCAATGCACTTTAAGCCCCGTCCACACTGTCGTTCTTTTAAGGAAAGATCGGGATTATTGTCCACTCGTGATAACAAATACACTTGCGCGACAGCGAATTTCGGGACTGTTCGCCATTTACACGACTTTGGAAAACTTCGAACACAGTCAGTCGTAAAACTGCGATCAGTACTTGGTGTTGCTGAATCTCGTGAAGTATGAAGAGTTTTATGTGGAAAGAAATCGTGGAAAGCATACGCTTTACGATATTGATGAATACTGTAAATGCTAAATAGTTTCATTTTATGAGAAAATTAATGAACATGCATCGATTTTAAATTAAACCGACGAATGTAGCTCGTATTTTTTACAGTGTTTATTTCTCGAGTTACCTTGTTCGTTTGCATATATGTGTGATAGCTGCTCTGCCTAACGCGACTACCAGAAGTGACGCCATCTGGACAAGTTTTTAGAAGAGTTTCTACTTGCGCTCCGCGTGTTGCAGCGACTGAAAATGACGCAGTTATCAATGGTGTTTACGGGGCTTTACTGGCGCAACGATCAGTACAGCATCAGCGTTTGCAAGCAATATTGCGCCTCAGCCAAATATTGCCTCATTTAATAGCGGCCTGCAGCTTGACATCCGGTCATTATTGCCTGCCTGCAGTAATCATTGAAGTTGGCGGTCTTGTTTACTTCTTTCGGGAGGGAAAATTCGCTGTTTATGCTGTCACAAAAAGTACATCTAATTGGTTAGGGCAATCCATCGATAAATATAACTTCAGAAAGTAAACAAGCGGCAGAGCTTTCCGTAAGATACAGAAACTGCATGTCAGCATACTCTGACAGCGAAACAATTAATGGGTTGGTTGTTGAACTAGAAGAAATTAACTAGTACTTGTATCGATGGTAGCAGGTAAAGGATAGGGCGAAACAAGGCCAGGTGCTAGGTCGAGGTCATGTGCTTCAGCTACGGGTGTGTCAATAATATACATACATTCCAAAGGAACAAGTAACACTATAAGGATACAAAACAACAGTAAAACGATGCACAATAATAATAATATAACTCATCAACACAAAAAATACTGAAGTGAAATAAGACTTTCAGAATTATATATATACAAATGTCTACGTAAAAGTCAACAAAGCAGTACAGATATTAAAAAACAAACAGGCGATAAAATAAAAGGAATGATTATGGTACAAAATCATCTGTGCAGAAGCCGTTGAGCAACTAGATCGTCCGGAAACGTACAGCTCACTAGGGCATGCACCATCATCCGGATAGAACACAACCTCCTCAAGTCGCTGCTCGCTCGCAATGACAGATAGGAACACATAAACTTATACTTGGACACACAGACTCATGCAAGTAATACCACGTGGTTCCGTATACAGCCGTTTACGCTATAGCACCTTTAACTATACTATATGTACGTCAACTGATTGCTGGCGAATAAGATACAATTCTGCTGTTTTTAATGTATATGCTGCAATCGAGATTACCTATTTCGATTGGCTTTAAATTATCCTCAGCTATAATCGTGGGTTTTTGATAGACTATTTTAGATTAAAAACCTCCGATTGGAGCACCGGACATATTTAAGCTAATAAGTTTGGATATCTCGATTTCAGTGCGAGAATCGAAGATACCCTGCTTCATTTTGCCGGATCATACTCTGGTAACTTAGAAACGTTCATTAGATTAGAGAGGCACTTAGGTATTAATTATTGAGCATCTGTAACTTGGTGCGTCAGGAAATGCAAACAGCGTGCAGTAACTCCTGTAAATCTCCATGTTACTGAAAGAATGTGAAACGAGTGACTTCAGGAAAACTATGAATTTCAGGGATGTCCTGAAATTAGTTTTTCGCTCATTTCAACGAACTTTCTCTCGCTCAACCTAGGCTATCTTAGTCTAACCTAAAGCACCTCTTCTAACCTATCGTTCCTCGTCTTACTCAGAGCATCTTTAAACACCAAACTCCCCTCGTTCAATTACGCGAATTCCATAAATTTTAGGAATCCGTGAAACCCTGATATTCCAAAAATATTACTGTAAAAAATACAAATACTAGGTAGGTCAGAAATATAATTTTTACATTTTAGTGCATTTTATCTTTGTTTCAATTAAAAGACGACAATTTGAGTAGTACTTTCGAAATTAGAGCGTTTTGGAAAATAAGTATCATAAATAAATAATAAAAGTTAAGCGTAAAAAATCTACAGCTTGAGGTTACTTCCGGGCGAGATTCTTAGCACACTACACGGCGATTCGCCCCAGTGGACTACTTGCCTATCACATTACAGTGAGAGCAACCGTTACTAAAATGAAAATAATGTAGCTTATTTAGCGTTAACCACCCGGGAGGTGCGAACATTAGGTAAAGCTTGAATTATCTGTACATCAAGCATAGTGATTATCATAAATAAGGATATCATTTTGAAATAGGTAAACAAATTGTCCAAGCTTCATTGACTTCTGAAACGATGACATTTAAATTACTTTCCTCTACGTATCTTCAAAGATACAACAGGATGCGAAGGACACAGAGAGATATCAAACAGAAGACACACTTAGGCCACAGGCACACCAGTGCAACAAGCGACGTACGACACAACAAATTTGTTGCGGGTAAAAATGTAACGTCGGGTACAGCAATCTACTGTCCCCACCGACGCAACCCAGATCGCGCGACACATCGTGCATTGCGGGAGACAGGCAACATGTCTTCCTCAAAATCGCATTGCAATGCGCTGGTGTAGCCCTGGCCTAAATATACAGGAAGTGTAGAACAGATAGCCCTCGAAATAGGTCCTACTTACATTATTCAGCTTAATTATTTATGTTCAGAATTTTCACTTCAAGGTACCCTACAAATTTACGCATGTCGAGCACCCGGTCGTAAAAATTTTGAACCAAGATAATGAACTTAAATAAATAAAAGAAGCAGGGCCTATTTCGTGGACTGCCTGTACTCCTCACGCCGCTGCTGTTGGACGACGGCACACTCGAACAGGCCTCAAGCGGTGTTGCCAGGTGTCTCAAGGTGAGCAGTGGGCACAAATTTGCTAACAAATACATAAGGGCGCAAACGCACAGAGCTGTAATATAAAGGGAATATTTGAAAAATTAAATAACTAATGAGAAATATGCCGTGAGACACAGTTGTGACAGTATATGAAACGCGAGTATGCTGACGAATGATAAAAATGAAAACACGGTAGAGTAGAGTGCGTTGGTACACGTACAGCCTACTATGGCATGTGCCATCACCCGGAGAACACAAATGCGCAAACACAGACGGACGGACACACACACACTGGAATTTGTCCAAAATGTATCCAGATTGAGATCAAATGTATTTTATGACTAAAAAAATTCCGTCTGGACATACACACTTGCTAGGGCTAGCCAAGCATTGTCACTCGGACAGACTAAAGCAGAAACACAGACAGACACGCTGTTCACAATACAGCCCTGCTTCCGCTGCGGCGAAACCTAGAAATAAGTTATTGCAGTCGAACAGCTCTCTAAATTCTAAAAATTCTGTAGAGCAACAGAGACGACTGGCCATTTTTTACTACAAGTAGGAAATATTAGATGAGTTCACAATAATGTACATTGTGAGGTTTTTCTTTCGTGCCCACACTCGTCTGGATGATCGTCGCTCAGCTTGCCGTCGGTCTTAAATCGAATTCTGCGGAAAGAAGTCAAAGTTTTGCGGAACCGCGAGAGCCGCGATTTGACATCACTGGAGCTCCGGCCTTTACCCCGTTCACAATTATCGACTTTCAAAGTTACCTTCTTTTTCGCCGCGGATTTGCGGGACTTGTCGTTTTTGTCGGCAGCGAGAAGCTGGTCAGGCGGTTGGTCGTACAGAACAGTGGGTGGCCTGAAGAACAAAGCGTCATCAATGTCATCAAAAGTGTCCATCTCGAGCGTCTCGATTTGGGTCACAGGTCGAGACTGTCCCGCCGAGCTACAGTCCGATTTACGACCACAGTCAGGCTCCAAGTCGTGATTTGAAGGGAGAACAACAGAGTCGGTAGGGGTCACGGCATTAGCTCTTGGTACTTCTTGCTTGGCTTCAAGAACTTTACGGCAAATTTTGCAGCGCAAGATATCGTCGCCGTCACGATCACCTCCGTCATCCACGGGTTTACTCTCATCGTCTGGTACCTTCTCACTTTTTTCTTTTACTTCCTCATTTTCGTCACTTTTGCCATTAATGTCCTGGTGTTTATCCTCAACATCGCCCGTTCGCAGAACCGCTTCAGTTTTGACTATCTTATCGCTAGCGTCTGCACCGCAGCCGCCTCTATCTTTATGACACTCCGAGCACAGGCCGCAGACAAAGCAGTCGTCACAGGAACCAACATCTACGACTTTACTACGAGGATCTACATCAGCGCATGCACTATCGCTACAAGTTATTTCTGCATCACACTCGACATTCCTCTTACCTTGCGCGTCTGCAGAGAGACTTCCTGAATCTATGACACCAGCAGCTTCCGGATCGCTAACACCGGCACTGGCTGCGTCTTTTGTAATTTGTTCATTTTTCTTATTAAGTAACTCGGAAATGCTTCCCTCCCCCTGCACACCCTCGATGGCAGTGTCATTTGCGCCATAGGCCATTTCATCGTTTAACATTATTTCAGGGATGTTAGTATCTAAAGGCTTAGAATTAGCCTTATCAGGGATATTGTCAGCATTGGAAGCTAAAAGGTTGCCTAATGATCCATCAATCTCTGGAGAACTGGAGCAATGCTCTGATTCCTCGACCACTTTGTCCAAACTGGTCTTACTTCTATTAATATTTCCATTAACAGAGATGGCACTTTTGCTTCCGACCTCCTCAGTTCGCATCTCCCCGCTAATCTTGTCCTTTGCATCATTTTCTGAACTTTCGATCACCTCATCAGCTTCTCGGAGATCCTCCACTATCCTACCATTGCCGGGCGACACCTCCCTGCCCGAAAGATCCTTACTGTCCCGAGCAGTTCCTACAGACCCCACACTTAGTCTACTGTTGCGGGGACTTGGGGATGAACGAGAGGATGGAACCCCAGACCTGGCGGCCGGGTTGTCGATGTAGGCTGCGTCGTTGGGCTGGGCAAGGGCCGACAGCGAACTGGCGCGATGCTTCAGCAGCTGCGTGCGGCGGTTTTGCGGCATGCGGCGACCTGTAGGGGACAAGTATTTCAATGTCTGTTGCCCATAAGAAAATCATAGGTATTTATCTAATGTGTATAGGGGCAGTGCAGGATAATATTTGATAATCGTCATAAACTATCTGACTGGGGTAAGTATTTACGACTCTGCTGCCCAACCACAAGAATGAAAAAATAGCAAGGCCGAGATATCCTGGACTACTGCCTTGTTTGAATCATTGGCTCAGTGACAACGGCTTAGTGTTGAGTACGGCGGCTCCCGAGTTCGAGTCTCAAACTTTCACAGCGCAGGCAACGGATTCAGACAGCATACTTAGCGCACCCTGACACTGAGAGGCGATGGGAAGTACGATGAGGGATTTTTAAAATTAGCACACGACACAGACTATCTCTCCTGTTCATTACACTGCCAGATTTTCAGAATTCTAATATTTTAATCATAAAATAGAACTCATTAGACATTCATAATAATGAATGATCATTATTCTTTAACACTCTCGTAGCTGGGTCGCACGGCGGCAAAGGCCCACCTCTATTTTTACCTCCGCCAAGGAGGTGATGTTATCGTCGGTTTTGTCTGTCTGTCACTTTGTCTGTCTGTCTGCTGTTTGTTTGTCTGTCATCAAAATAACTCAAAAAGTTATGAACGGATTTTGACGAAATTTACATGGATTGTTAGCTGTGTAACGATGAACAGATGATTAACGCTTGGTGAAGATCCGTTCATCCGTTTGTTTGTTTGTTTGTCTACCTCATTTTTCACAAAGCCATAACTCAAAAGTTATTTACGGATTTTTATGAAACTTACATGAGCTCCTTAGGTATATCACGAAGAGTAAATGACCAAAGATCTGTTAGTTCGTTCGTTTGTCACTGTTTTTAATTTTATGCTTGTTAGTACAATAACTCCAAAAATTGTGAATGAATCTTTATGAAATTTATAGTTGTTAGTAATGTTAAAAGACATAAGTGATTAAATTTTGGTGATGATCGTTGGTCCATTTGTGAGTTTGACTAATGTTAGTCAGAATGTTTGTTAGCAGCATAACTCAAATAATTATGAACGGATCTTAAAAAAAATTTACTGAAGCTGTTAACACTATTGGAGTGCACAAATGATGAAATTTTGGCGTCGATACAAAAAAAATCATGGTCTCAAAACTAATTTGAATTTTTCGTAACCGTTGCCTTGCTTGACAGAGGTATGCGCTCTCAGAGTGTTCTAGTTATATATCACATAAGGTTATTTTTTTTCCCTTGAGTTTATGTAAAATTTTTATTGATGAACAAAAGCTGCGGACATTGGATACGGAAACGGCCAAATCGGTAAGCGGGGACAGTACGTACCTGCATGGGAGGGGGGGGGGAACAGTACGTACCTGCAGGGGGGAAGGCAGTACGTACCTGTAGGGGGGAGGGCAGTACGTACCTGCTGGACCTTTGACTCGATTTTTTGTGACACTTTCCAGCTGCTGGGTCGCTTCAGGCACTTCTATGGACCCATCTTCCATAGCACCATCCTGGTCGTCATCAACTGCCTTTCTCTTCTTCAAATTCTCCTTGTGTTTACCCATCTTGGCAGCGCTTTGGGGCGGTTGGTTATCTTCGGCAGCACCTGCTGTCTTGCTACTTTTGGTCTTGGACTTGCGGCCAAGACTGCTATGGCCGCTCTGAGGCTCGGTGTCGCTCTTCTTTCGGCCGAGGCTGTAGAAGTTCTTGGAGCTGTCGGGGTCGAAGGCTTCCTCTTCGGTCGGCCGCGTTGAAGTATCAGTTTTTCGTCTTCTGAGCGAAGAGTCCTAGACAACAAAAACTATCTTAAGCTTAACTGATAATATTAAAGCCATTAAATATGAAGAGAAGTACGTAACAATGTCATAACTAGAGCCCGGACAATACTTGAAATAAATGCTTAAAGCTTATTTTGCTTAAGCTGCTTAAAACATGGCAAGATTTCGTAGCGCTTAAAATGCTTGTAAGCACCATCCAAATGTATACTAGCGCTTAAAAATGTTTGCTAGCGCTTATGTTGTACCGACAAATAGCCTACGTCAAAAGTGTTTGGAGATCTTTTCTAATTTAGGGAGTCATCGTGTACCTACCTATGTATTGTGCGCATCAAGCCAACAACATACGAGAATAGCACGTACATTCGGCGTATTTTTGTGGCCACGTGCATCATCAGAATCATCATCGTGATCACTGAGAAGTAGAAGAACGGCCAATGATTTTGTAAACAAACCAGAGACGCCATGTCTTTTTTCAAAATTTGGATTCCTATTGTATTTCCGCAAAAGACGGTACGGAATGGAGTTTTAGAAATTTTTATTCAGTTTTAAGTCAATGGATAACTGAACTAGCAGTATTTAATACATTTGAACATGCACAGGCATAAAACTAAGAGCGTGGGCACACGTACGTACTAAGTACGTACGTACGTACTAAGTTACGTTGCAACGCAACTTAGGGTTCGATTGCCCTGCAGCGCCCTAGGCTTCGGCTCGGACTGAAAAGAATATATAAGGTATGAGCCGTTTTTTACAGTTTGTACGTTAAAACAAGCAGCGATGAAGCTTTTTAGAATACCTCGTACTTCTGGGTTAGTTTGAAATTGCAATGACGCACAGTTTTAGCGTGACAGTCAAGCACCATGAGTGGAAGTTACGGCAACGAGACGGCCGAACGGAAAAGTTGCGTGACTGAGCAAGTTTTGCGATAGTGTGCCCACGCTATAACGAAGCTACAATTCTGGAAGTCAGTAATGCGAACAGACATAAGAATTTTATCCAATTTATCCTTATATATAAGAAAACACCCCAAGCTTTGCATTTCAAATAATGAATTTCTGCTTGTCTAACGGCTGGAATTACTATTTGATCATGCATGATCAACCCGCTAGCGAAATCACAGTTCGATCAATTTTTACCAATGATCACGGTTGATTGTTATCAGAATCCCGTCACAAAAACGCACGGATCGTCCGGAATCAGATAGAATGATCTGCATGGTGGTCACGAAAAGATGCCTTGAGAAGTTGAGACACTCCATGCACTTTACGTTGCTCTGTGGCACAACTCTGCAAAAATAAAAAATAAATAATAAATACTAGGATGCCTCGTGGCGTAAAACCATCACCCGGGGTGGGGGCAAATCCAACGAAGTCATTTTGACGGCGAGCTAATCCTAGTTTAGCTGGACGCTGTGCCCAACAAGGCTAGCGCCGCGCTGACCGTCCCGTGCAGATCTGTTGATGATAACATAGGAAAAATGGGAGGCTTCGTGGATGAGACGGTCTGCCGCGGTGGAGGCAAATTCGACCCGGTGGAGGAAAATTGAACACCGTCATTTTT
This sequence comes from Parhyale hawaiensis, assembly GCA_001587735.2. Taxonomy (NCBI): domain Eukaryota; kingdom Metazoa; phylum Arthropoda; class Malacostraca; order Amphipoda; family Hyalidae; genus Parhyale; species Parhyale hawaiensis. The sequence goes on along the minus strand of LQNS02277098.1, from coordinate 1,612,415 downwards.
TATGGCCAGCTAGGTCTAGTTTTTGGCATGGGTCACATCTAGGTCAACCCACTAAACTGCTTACAAAAATTATGAAGATTGTTCAACTCCTTCGACCACTTATTGCGTGGACAGACAAATATACAAATATATATAGAAATATATTTATACAAATGCATATATGTATATATATATACTTGAATCTTCAACGAAAACATCATCACCTCTCTCACTTCGTTCGCGGGTGATAAAAATGGTGTGGCTTCTGTAGGTGGTCATATGAAGAGCCCCATTTTCCCTATAAACTTACAAACTTCTTACAAGCTAGTCTATGTCGACTGAGTTTCTTTAAAGACTGAAATTCACTTAAAATTTCTAACTTGCTTTTGCAACTGTTGCTTATCTTGAAAATAATTTTAAATGTTCTTTCCATTCCGTCTCCGAAACTTTCAATTGGTAATTAAGGCAAATTTGTAGGCTTACAGCGGGAAAGAAGGACTATTCCATGATAGGTGTTACTTTTCTGTTACCTAGAGCGGAACGCCGAAGGTCTCTGTCCCGAATAATGCCCGCTTAGAGTTGTTTTTCGTGTTGACATTGCTCCAAAAATGTTTGAAAATGATGTTTTAAGCGCTTATAACATGAAAATGTTGATGCTTTTTTGCTTGGTATTTTTTCCCGCCTAAAGTACAATGCTTAAATTCGTCAACATATGCGCATATTCTGGATGCTAGACTTGCTTATAATACTGCTTGAAGCGCTTAAGCCGTTGTTGCTTAATGTCCGGGCTCTAGTCATAACTATCCCACTGATCGGATTTACACCTGTATGACACTACACTCGTACGGACTTTGGCATGATCATAAAAGCTGGCATAGCACAGGCGGTGGATCGAAATAAACGTGTCTAAGTCTATCAAATTCGCACATGATATATTCACCTGTATTAATTAAGAAAAAAGCTTACTGAGACTTTCTGCTTGCGGTCTTGACTGCCTGTCCAGTCCTTGAGGTTCTCTTTGTTTTCTATAGCCTTGCTTTGTTCTCCACTGGTTAGCTTCTTCTTAGCCTTGTCTTGGTCTTCTTCGGGTTTCTGTTTATCTTTGGTTAGCTCAAGAGGTGAATTCTTCTGTGCTGGCTTAGTGCTGGCTGTTTGCCGATTATTGCTGGCTGACGCAACTCCTGCTGTTGGAAGTATCATAAGTCATAGTATATAAAACAGAAATGTGCCCTAATGGACCATGTCATTATAAATGTGCTAAATTGTTGACAAGGTAACGGAATTAGGTATTATAAGAAGATTTAAGCCTCCCTAAATAAGTACTAAGCTCTTCTAAGAGAGGAAAAGGAAGGGACATATTGTATGTCGATAGAAAAACGGATAACCCATGCCCGAAGATGTTCCCACCCAGGATCATCGCGCATGGGAACAGCAAGTCGGGAAAGAAGAGGAAGAACAGACAAGAGCAAGTTTAGTAGCAGTATGAAAGTGGCAGGAAGCAAAGTGGGCACGAAAGACAGACGTCCCGAAGGCTTAACTAATGGCTAAGGTAACCTACACAAACCCCCTGGGGGCGCTACTCCCCATAACATAGGATGAGCGAACCTAACTAACCTAACCCTATGGCCTATGACCCATCCTATGCCCCCGGAGGCGAATTTTTTTTTCCTGAACCTTTCAGCAAGTACAGTCTCAAGGCAGCCAATGGCGTGGCAGGTCACAGGCCACAGTGGGAGGGGCGAAGGGTGATGCTCAGTG
>LQNS02277098.1:1593991-1604423 GCA_001587735.2 Parhyale hawaiensis | reverse complement strand
CTTGCATTCAGTGACCCTTACAGTCAAGGCAGCGTATCAGTCGTAAGTTATCTCACTTGAATTCAGTGACCCTTACAGTCAAGGCAGCCTAGCACTCGAAAGTTATCTCACTTGCATTCAGTGACCCATAGAGTCAAGGCAGCCTAGCACTCGAAAGTTATCTCACTTGCATTCAGTGACCCTTACAGTCAAGGCAGCCTAGCACTAGTAAGTTGTCTCACTTGGATTCAGTGACCCTTACAGTCAAGGCAGCCTAGCACTCGTAAGTTATCTCACTTGGATTCAGTGACCCATAGAGTCAAGGCAGCCTAATCGTAAGTTATCTTAAGATTCAGTGACTTATACAGTCAAGGCAGTCTAGCACTCGTAAGTTATCTCACTTGGATTCAGTGCAGTAGCTCCAGCGAGAGCAGCAGCGGCGGTTGTCTTGTTGTTGTTCCTGATCTGCTCGATGGATTTCTTCAGTTGTTTCATCCACTCATTCATAGAAGCCGCTGAGTCAGCAGAGAACAAATGTCGGCCCTGCAATAGACGAATACAATGTAATATTTTGCTTCCTGTCCACGGAGCCCCTGGTCACCGTGTGTTTGGCGTGCATTACATCACCTGGACCTCATCACCAACACCTAACGTATGGAAAATCAGCAAAATTTAAAATACATGTGGATGTTTAAAAATACACGTGGATGTGTCATGGGTTGTATTGCTTCTGGCTCTGTCGGCAGTATTTAACAATACGGTATATGTACATGAACGCTTGATTGGCCGTAGTGTTTCCTGGTCAATTTGAAGTTATTCATGATCCAAATTTATGCGTCACTGGCTGTAGCATGTCCAGATCAATCGGAAGTTATTCATAAACCAATTTTATTCGTCACTGGCTGTAGTATGTCCTGGTCAATCCGAAGTTATTCATGAACCAAATTTATGCGTCATTGGTTGTAGCGTTTCCAGGTCAATCTGAAGTTATTCATTAACCAAATTTATGCGTCGCTGGTTGTAGTATTTCTAGGTCAATCTGAAGTTATTCATTAACCAAATTTATGCGTCGCTGGTTGTAGTATTTCTAGGTCAATCTGAAGTTATTCATTAACCGAATTTACGCATCACTGGTTGCAGTATTTACAGGTCAGTTTGAAGCTATTCTTGAACCAAATCTATGAGTCACTGGTTGTATGTAGTGTTTCCAGGTAAATCTGAAGTCGTTCATCAACGACATATACGCATCACTAGCTGTAGTATTTCCAGGTCAATTTGAAGCTTTCATGAACCAAATTTATGCGTCACTGGCTGTAGTATTTCCAGGTCAATCTGAAGTTATTCACATACCAAATTCATGCGTCACTGGCTGTAATGCATTTAGCTTTATAAGAAGCTATTTTATGATCCAGATGCAAGGGACCGGCTGTAGTGCTACCAGATTTATCAGTAGTTATCTTAGAAAAGGATATATACTATATACATCACGATACGCAGCGCGTGCAGCAACAAGCAACAGCCGCTGACCGCAGGAGGCAGCAACGCAGAGCTGCTCTGCACTGTTATGCAAATATTCCTTGCCTAGTTCAAAATATTTTCCAGTAACAATACAGCAAGTAACAAATGTATGAACAGGGACTTTCAACATTGTGAGTGTAAACTAACCTTGCAATAGAGCGAAAAAATGTAAATCATGTGAGAAAACATACACACTGTTGAAACTTTTATACTGTAATTGTGAAACCCGTTTTGTTCTCACGAACTGAAAGACCCTCGCAGATAGAGATTTTCACGAAAGTGTTTAGACCCGCCGTCGGTCAGACACAAAAGCCCAGCGGTTGCCGTGTCAATTGGAGCACAAAGGCGAGGCGAACTGGCAGCGTTGCAATGGAAATGTTGCGTTTATTTCAATGGAAGATGATTGTGCAGCCCTTTGGTTCGAGGGTAAAAGGCGAGCCCTCCCGTAGGGCACATGAGGCTAAGAGGTGCATCAGTGGAAAGGTGGTCGGTTGGATAGCAGTTCGGAGGCTTGCATTCTTGACCATATATGGATTATTACGATACTATTCTGACAAAAGATGATTAGGTAGCTACCTGTGTCGTGCGGGCGTTGACTATTGCTTATTGTTTGCAACCGACACTTCGATACCGACAGTGATTATTCCGGAAGTTGGTACCAACGCTAATTAGTGCACATACTTTGCAACCGACAGGCCGACTGCACTTTCAAGTGTATAAGTTAATTTTCTTTTGTTGCCAAGCTCACCTGTAGCTTTCAATTTTTTCTATGGCAAGCTGTCCTGAACAGGATATTAAAGAAGTCAAATGAACAGGAGCAATGAGATAGAATGAGAGGGTACTGAAGAGAGAGAGAGAGAGAGAGAGAGGGAGGGTCATTGTACTGGCAGGACTACGGGACTAGTAGCCTCTGCGTCTGGATAGCCATCATTAGGACAGGAAAAGCAGGCCAGCTACCCACAAACTAGCACTTAGTTACAATCGATTGGGATGGCTTAAGTGAGTTAAGCGCGGCTCAAGAAGTTTAACTCCCGGAACTCCACGGAGATGCGTTGGTTCACTAATGTGGATATTGTTTCAGGTGTTAGTTGCAACCCGATTGGGCTCGGAACAGTTGAAACTTTTTTTTTACGAAGCAGGATTGAATTTGCGGCGGCTTAAAAATTGAGAAAAAAGGGCTTAATGCCTAAATCTTGACGAAAGAAGAGAAACCAGAGCATCTATCTGGAGATCCGGACAAGTTAAGGTTTATGATCATAGTTGAACTCACCGTCGCTTTTTAAATCTATGACGTCATTACTAGCTGGCCCACAATTAACCACCCACTGGGTCAGTAGCACCGGGCTCATAGCGATTTCAGTTCGTATTACAATAGCAATTCCAGTATAATAATAACAAAAGCCCTACAGTAAAGGTACTAGGTTGATTAATACCGATTTTATTATGAAGTGTAATAGCAATACCAATACAATGTTAACAAAAGCCCTACAGTGAAGGTAGGTACTAGGTTAAGTAATAGCGATTTCTTTATGAAGTGTAATAGCAATACAATAATAACAAAAGCACTACAGTAAAGGTACTAGGTTCATTAATAGCGATTTCATTATGAAGTATAATAATAATACCAGCAAAATAGTAGAGCATATCAGTAAAAGTACCGAGTTAGTAGCAATACCAATGGAGATTATTACCCACCGGGTCAAAGAAACTCCTGTCGTGCGAGGTGAGGACGAACACGTGATTGGCTTTCTTGCTCTCCTTCGCCCCTGCCTCCAGCACCTGCCAGCGATGAAAAGAGTCAGTGAAGTATGTTGAAAATGAACCGTCAGTGAAGACAGCGGAAAAAGTTAGAAGTACTGAATAAATGCTAATTCTTTTCCCCTATAGCCACAAGCGTACCTACTTCTGGAACGATGTTTCAAATATGGTATGAAGCTAATGGTCTACTTTAGATCGCTCAACTAAGAAAAAAAAAAATTCGTGCTACAACTTCATATGTTGAAAACAGTCGATGAGATACTTCTTAAGAGAGCACACGAATTGGGAGACAGACAGGTACCACAAAACTAAAACTCAATTTCGGACATCACGTAGATATCGTGACGTCTCATTCCCACCCTAATGTGGGTCTACCCAACCACAAGCATTCGCTCGTAAGGACTCTCTACTGAGGTCCAGCCCTCAAGGAGGTCAGCCCATTCTGAGAGGCTATCTTTGCAAATGAGTGTCAGCAGCTGAAGCCCAGACCGGTGAGCAATACTCTAACAAAGGCAGCAAAAAATCATAAAAACATCTGCGGACAATAATAATAATAATAACAAAATCCACCGTTTTCAATAAAAGTTGGGGGATTCCTGAGCTACAAATTCATCAAGGCGTCGAAAAGCGCAGGATCCTCGCAAGGAGCCAATTAGAAAATTAGAATCTTTAAAACATTATTCAGCAGTGCATGAAGGTAAATAATCCCACACTTCAGCAAATGAATGACAGAGATGCTTGTCTCGTCAAAGGAATGTAATAATATGACGTCATGGCCGATCTAATATTTGGGAAAATTTTTTTGATTATTCTCCAAGTAGAAACGAATGAGCTTTGTAACTAGTAATAGCTAGGTGTCGATCATGACAAATAATGCTGTTTCAATGCGAAGCTGATTTAGTTGTTCCTAAACGTTTAACTCTAATGTGGAACACACAAAGGAAAAGACCTCTTGCATCACACATGGTACAAACTGATTTAAAGGATTAAAAAATGCCGAGGCAACTGTGCCACAGTACTATAACGTTAACATTGCCCCAAAGTTTATCTGGTGATAAGTAAGCCCATGAAATTTGCATCATACACAAGTTCTGTTATATCAACATCATTAGCTGATGCATAACACCAGTAAGTCTTCATATTATAATAACGCATCTCATCCTATAAAAGCACTTAAACTAGTTATAGTTCAGCAGGCCTGGTGACTCACATGCGACGATAGTGTTGCTCACTGGATTAGCTATTCAGAGCGTTCAGTGTTTGCGTTACTGCTAATAAATGAGTCACCAACTTAGACGTAAAATTCGACTCACCTGATCATTATATTCAAGTCTTATGACACCAATACCCTTATCCAGACCGCCGGAGTCATCCCTCCCACAACACTCGCCCGATAAAAATACTCAAGTCTTATGACACCACTACCCTAACTCTCACCGTTTGAGTTACCCTCCTATAATACTCACTGGATCATAATACCCAAGGCTTATGACCCCACTGCTCTTATTTAGACCATCGGAGTCATACGCCCATAACACTCACCTGATCATAGTACTCAAGGCTTATGACGCCACTGCCCTTATCCAAGCCCCTGGAGTCGTCCCTTTCGTAATAGTACAGATGTCCTTTCGATAAAACACAAAATTTGCGCTTCCACGGGTGGGGGATGTAAGGAAAAGAACGGGACGACAGTTTGTTCAGGTAGCCTTTCTTGGCGACGTCGGTGTGGCTGTCGGCGCTGGGGAGATCCTGTGGAGCAGAGAAAGATTAGCGGGTATTAACACGTGATTTTATTTAATGCTCAGTAATATTGTATTTAGGATAGTGTAAAATAATACTGAGCTCAAGCGATACACTCGCACGTTCAACGGATGAACGGACGTTGAATTCGCACGTCGTTTTAATACACAGCGGAAATTTGTTGCAGAGATAGCTATAGCAAGTACTTAAGTTCAACGACGTCGAATTGCACAGCGGGGTTCCAGCATAAAAGATATTTTCAAAGATGGTAAAAAGATGCTTATACCGGTAGCTGGAGAGACGCAGAGTTAAAAGATAATGCGAGAATTTTTAACTTATCGGCAATCCATGAAATTTCAAAACAGTTCAGTATCCGCCGAATCTCCGGCACAGAAAATGAAGAGGAGAAACAAAAAGCGGGCCAAGGTCAGCCCAGGGATAGCAGTCGCGGGGGTGACTTCGCGGCACTTTGCTCTGGCGCTTCCTGGAGCTGTGTGATGAGTGGCGACTGTAGTGACAGTATACTGGAACTGTAGTGTTAGTTTACAGGAACTGTAGTGATAGTATACAGGAACTGTAGTGATAGTATACTGGAACTGTAGTGATAGTATACTGGAACTGTAGTGTTAGTATACAGGAACTGTAGTGATAGTATACAGGAACTGTAGTGATAGTATACAGGAACTGTAGTGATAGTATACAGAAACAGTAGTGACAGTATGCTGGAACTGTAGCTATTGACAGTATAGTGGAACTGTAAAGATAGTATACAGGAACTGTAGTGACAGTGTAGTGAAAATATAGCGGCAGAACCGTATATTATAATTGTCGCAACGCAAGATTGTCCCTGCAGTGACCCTGCAATAACAGTTACTGTGTTTGCATGACATTGCAAGTACAATGACACTACAGCACTGCACTGCACTATGTCTGCAGTGCCGCTACAATAACTGCGACAGCACTATCAGTGAACCTGTAACTATAGCCACGCTTCAGGAGCCATTGCATCACGATACGCGTAGCGCAGTACAGGTACACGACAACAACTGCCACAATTAGCCAAACGCTGCGTACAAAACAACACCCGTTACAGCAGCAACACCCCCAGTGTGGCAGGTGCTGAGCGTGCTAGAGGTGGAGTAGGGGTTCGAGAGGGCCTGCGTTGGGAATATGGTAATGATCGGTCATGTAAATGGTTGTGGTAGCAATATATGTGTTCATGTCCTCGTATCCACGGGTGTGATGGTATCTGATAATCTGAATAAGTACCGATAGCGTACACGTAAGTTATGGTATTCACATAGACGATTATGATAGTATTCACATAAACGATGATGATAGTTTCCACATAAACGATGATGATAGTATTGACATAATTGCTGGTGGAATCTATAGAAACGATCATGGTATTCACATAAGTGGTCATGTACAAATGTAGGTATGTAGCTGCTTACCTATGTATCCATATGGGTGCTTTTAGCATCTACATAAGCTCTCCTGGTATCTACACAAACGCTCATTGTATCCACGTACTTGCTCACGGTAGCCATAAACTGCCGAAATACCCACATACTGTAGGTACTCCGGCATAGTAACCGCATAACTGCTGAAGATTAGGTGCCCACTTCAGTGCCGACATCATGACATCCATATAATTGTTGACAATATCCACTTAGGGGAATTACCCAATTACCGAACTAACCCTATTCCCAAATAAGCATCACTATTCGAGAGGTTTATTACCCAAGCCTATCAAATAGTGACTGTTTGTTCGGAAATAGGGTTAGTTCGGCAATTGGGTAATTCCTTCACATGCAACAATTGATGATGTCTACATAACTACCCAATTAATGACCAAGAAGCAAGCAGTATTCAATATCAAATCCACAGGATATAGGTACGTATTGTATATATATATATAAGTGATGAAGTAGGTAAATACATATACGTGTGGTGTGCTGGAGAGACCTACACACACACACATCAGACCGCAGCAGCATGCACCACCCGCAGGCAGGTCATCAACAGGTGAGCTGGAGGATCGACAGGTGGTCGGTGAGGAGGAGCAGAGAAAGCCTAAGTGCCTTAATTGTACCGCCAGTGCTTCCACCAACTGCTGTGATTTTGTTTTACTGGAGAAGTGAAAGTTTTGTGCTTGCTGATAACATGTTCTGGTGGCGCAGTGACTGTAAGGGCTATAGTCAGCACGTACGTACTGCGCGCCTGCGGTAGATGTACAGTACACAGTGCATGGAGCAACGTGCGCAGTGCAAACACACACAATATAAATATATGTAGGTACAATATATAAATATAGGTATATAATGTACCAGGCGCGTGCTGTGAGAAACTATTTGAGGTAGGCATTATCAAAACACCGGAAGTAACCTATAATACAGAGGAGTTTATCTTTGTATAATTATGCTACTCATCATAATTAAGTTGGATGATATTCAGAACTTGCAATAACAGAAAAAAATACCAGTATATATCACTCGGGTAGCCACGTATATTTACATATGCACACGCAAACACACAAACAGTATATAGACAAAAAATACGAAGACATCTGCAGCATCGATATGCGGGTTTCCTCCAACATTAACTCTTAAGGGGACGAGTGTTCTCCATTTATGACTATCTAGTCAAGGCTATTCCTGCTACAAACGGAATCTTTATTTTGCTATTTGTATTATAGGGGTGAATCGTCTCCGGTTATGTCCAGTTTTTCACAAATTCTTCAGTGAATATTAACAGTAAAAACGCTTGCTGTTTTGACTGCTTATGGTATTGAATTCTACACGAGCAAGCAATATTACCTACTGTTCAGGACAGTCATTGTGCTGCACTGTCATATACGTAAATTGACAAGATCTGTAACTACTTAACCGAACTTCTGTGCCTCAACAACTTCGTCCACTTGTTATTCTTCTCGTCACCAGCTTCGCGTTGTGTGCAAATAGAAACACTTAAATGGGCAGTGCGCTTCGCCCACAACCTGCCACGTTAATATGTAGGTATTTGAATTTCATTCAACAACTTCTGTAACGTAGAATTCATTTTGATAAGTTTTATCCACAGACAATTTTGGCAATAATAAAGCATTTGATTACAAGTGGCAGTATATGAATTTTGCTAATAGTATGTTTGAGCTAATTGCCATGCACAGAGTATTTCAATCAATCGACTTTACAAAGTGGACAGACAGGAACAAGGTACAAGTGCATGGAGCACATATCATCACTAAGATTACATTGGAGACAGGCCGTGGTTAAAAAAAGTATCAGTACACGCTGCACTGCATTGCGGCGCATTGTTTGGCCCCTGTTTGGTACCAGTATGCGCTGCCACGCGCTGTATACATATTTGGACAGTTTGTTGTCAAGGACATTACGAACCACATGTACCAATGAGTTAACAGGTTTTTCTAACCTGATTTAGAGACCGCAAGTGCATTTCCTTGGTTGGATTTTCATACAGTTCATATTCTAAAAAGCAAATATCGTCCTCGCACAATATTGGTCTTCGGCACGTTTGTGAAGTAAGTCATAGTTAAAAGTATTTTGATCGTACTGTGTAAGTTTGCTTCAAGGATTCTTTGTTCTGCTGACGAAGGAAATAGCCTTCGTAGTGATATAGCAGAGCCCGGTTAACGATAGCGGTATGCCGAGGCCACATATGCGTTTGTATGATGAACTATACTAGCGAGGATGAATTTGCCCCCCCCCCCCCGAGGGTGATGGTCGTACGCCACGAGGCGTTCTAGTTCTTTTTGCGTTTGCGAAATGCTGTGCAGTGAAACATACTTTGTACCTGACGGTACGGGAAGCTTTAAACCGTACTACCCAGGTAGATTTGAGGAGGAGGGGGGGGGGAGGCTTGGATAATTTCGCTAGGATAATTTACATGTTCAAAATCGAGAGCAGAAATTCGCGGGCATAATTGACGTAACAGTGTTGCATCCCTGCATCAGGTTGTGCGTGTGAATGCTTAGGGTGGCCCCGGCATTAGGTGGCGCAATGAAAGACAAGCAAAGCTCCGCAGACTGACGCAGGCAACTACACAAGCCTGCGCTCCCTGCGGCTCTGCCGCCCCTCCAGCCGAACCTCAGGTGACCTTGCCCCCCCCCCCTCCTCAAAGCTACCTGGGCAGTCCGGTTTAATGCTTCCCGTGCCGTCAGGTACAAAGTATGTTTCACTGCACAGCATTTCGTATACGCAAAAAGAACTAAAACGCCTAGNATTTTTATGGCCAGCTAGGCCTAGTTTATTGGCATGAGTCACGCACGTTTAGGTCAACCTACCAAACTCCCTACAAAAAATTATGAATATTATTCAACTCCTTTGAGCACTTTTTGCGGATGAAGATAAGCCTGACTTAACGAACATACCAGCCAATAACTGATTTTATTTTACCTTAATATAGGAAATCAACAGTTCTAAGATAAATTTATGTATATTATTTTTACAAATATATACTTAAATCTTCAGCGAAAACATTATCACCTTCTCACTTCGTTCGCGAGTGATAAAAATCGCCGGTTTTATTACTACCTCCGCCAAAGAGGTTGTTTTCATCGAATTTGTTTTGTGTATCTGTTTGTCTGGCTTTTTGTCTGTCCATCTGTCACCAACATAACTCAAAAAGTGATGGATAAATTTTCACGAAACTTACAGGGATTGTTATTGATGTTCGTTTGTTCGTCTCTGTGCTTGTTTTAATGCTCGTTAGCAAAATGACTCAAAATTTATGAACGAATCTTAATGAAATTTACAGGAATTGTTTGTAATGTTGAAACACATAAATGATTAAATTTTAGTGATGATAAAGGTAACGAAAAATTTAAATTAGTACTGAAACTATAATTTCTTTTGCATCACCACCAAAATTCAATCATGTGTGCTTTTTGAAGATAATAACAGTATCTGCAATTTTCTTGGAGATCTGATCATACATTTTTGAGTGAAGCTGCCAACAAATATTCTGACAAACTTTAGTCAAATACACAAACAGACCAACCGATCCTTGCTTGACAGAGGTATGCGTTCTCAGTGTGCTCCAGTTATCACCCGCGAACGAATTGAGACAGGCGATAATGGTTTCGTTGAAGATTTAAGAATATATATATATATATATAGCTATATCAGGGTTTATCTGAAGGCATGTCTGACTAACGCCTACATTAGCAGTCGTCGCTTGCGGTTAGGTGTAATTTGACTATTACACCGAACGGCCAGTAGTCCACGGGATTTTCATCGTACGTTTCTCGACAGATAAACTTTCAAAACGGGCCGGTTTTGGCTTGATCCGTCCCTATCCCCGACCGACCACGCCTACTAGAGAACGCCTTCCAATGAGCTGGCCTGTGTAAGGTTAGGTTCCAGGCAAGGACTGGTTCAGCTCGTTTTCTAAGTGTTTTACAGCAATAATGTGGGAT
>LQNS02277098.1:1561823-1578630 GCA_001587735.2 Parhyale hawaiensis | reverse complement strand
TCTGCCTGTCTATATAAAAGACCTAAGGATGACAGCACGACAGAGGATCAATGAAGAAAAGAAGAAAATTAAGAAGCAAATAAGAGAAGAGGAGATTCCGCACCGGCCTAGAGGCATTGGGCAAACGTATAGGTTATTGCGTGAATTTTTCACGCACGGGTCCACTAGTCCGTAAGAGTAGATAACATTGGAAGTCAAAGGCATTCCCATCTTCAGCGTCCTACAGTATACTGTCGTGCTTGCTTGTACTGCCATGTGGTGTGCATTATAATGGTGTACTCCCATGTACCTACTGCCACTGCAGTGCACTGCTGGACTTAGATGTACTGCACGTGGTGGGACATACAACGGCCTAGTCCCAAATATTGTATTGTATGGGTTACACAATACATCATTTTGCTTTGTAATGCATGGGGTCTGTACTGCACTGCTATACTTGCATGTACTGTCTGTGGCGTGCAGTGCACAGCAGTACTTGCAAGTACTGTACGTAGTGTAGAGTGCACTATCGTACTTCAATATACTGTCTGTGGTGTGCAGGACACCGCTGTACTTGATGCACTGTACATAACGCACAGTGCACTGTCGTGCACCAATGTACTGCATGTGCCGTAAAGTATATATTAAGCTGAGAGCCGTCGCGCAATATATAATCGCTTTTAATTCTCAGTTTCATATTATAGTGACCTTGTTTTCATAACATCAATACCAGAGGTCGGTATCTCCGATTATATTACGATGCCAAAATCGATGGTACGATGGCCATCGCCATCGTTCTTGCGACGGCGATGGTACTTCCATCGCTCCATCGGCATGGGAACAAATATCGCCAATTTTCATCGGCGATGACCTACGATGAAATAACCGTCGGTGATGGCCATCGTTGGGCGCCACAATCGGCGTGGACCAAGGCAACATGTCAGACCACAAACATCGAATAAAAGCAGCATCTGTTATAACCTCGGCCTGTGTGCGATTTTCATACCAGTAATACTATTCCTAGCTGATTAAAGGTGCGAAATGTAAGGCCCAGGTTATTAATTGACATTGTTAGATCTGGGAAATGTATTAAAATAACTATTGTAACCCCCTCTTTGTTTTTAATGTCACTAAAAGAGAAGGAATGTTTCAAACTCGTAAGGCTGTTTTTCTGTTGTTTTAGCCTTATTTCATCGGCATCGGAAGTACAACCGATGACGATGCCCATCGTATGCCATCGCCGATGGCATGTTCAGTCATTTCATCGGACAATTTCTTCCTCATAACACCATCGCCGATGGAGAAATGGCCATTGCCGATTCTTTGATACGATTTCCGTCGGACCATCGCCGATGGATTTTTGCGATATTCCATCGTAACATCGTATAATCGGCGATGGCCATCGTGCCAGGCTCTGATCAATACTATCTGTAATGGAAATCATCTGTGCTGCTGATTGAACACACAAAAGATCACACCTGAGTAATGTTTTTATTTTTCCCTATCGAACAAAAGATCTGCTGCACTGTGTACTCCTTTGCGTGTTAATTTCCTGCTAACTCTGGCCGTTAACGTTTTAACGAAATATTAATGTTTTTCAAATTTGTTTCAATTAGCGTAACAATCTCCAAAAACTAGACGATTGCTGGACGGAATGAATCGGATTAGTTAAAGATTTACATAGTAAACAGGCATATAATTTGCTCAAAAAATACCTTTCGTACCTTGATCAGTCTTGTAGGACTAACACTTTTAATAGCGAGCACAAACGTATACAGTAAACAGGAAAGGGTAAAGAACATCTAACTCGGAGATATATTTGCTACAGACGAGCATTGCAGCAATTGATACATAAGCTGGGGACTCACGTGTAGAGTGCCGGCTCGTCGTACGGATAATGACACAATCACCAGTTAGTTCGGTCAACAAATTGCACTCAATTGAACGTCAACAAGCAGCTCAGAGCGAAAAAGTTGAGCAGGATCCAACACTAAAGTACAATGGGCAAGAGCGGTGCACACCTACACACACTATTACTCACAATCAACTGAGTGCTGAAAACTTAGCCCTTTAATAGCTACCAAGGTCACACCATTCCAGTTTCCGGCCCGTCTAGAGTACAGCGTCCTCTAGTGACTGCTACTATAACGAGGGCAGCAAATTTGGTACAGTATGTCATAAGTGTGGGGAGTGTGAAATGTTGTGAGAAATAGCAACTGACTCCTGAACTCCACCTAAGTTTCCATTGTAAATTGAAAATTTTAAGGCTTTCTGTGAAGAAATAGAAGAGATTATGTACGTCAGTTCCCATACTCAGGTTGGTTATTAGATTGAAAGACCTCTAGTGGCGGCTACATTCAATAGATTGTGTCTATTGACAAGCCTAGGGAGAATTGTATGCTAAAAAATAGCGCCGGAGGTGTATCACTGCACCCTAATTTGCTGACTACGTTTTCCGTAGAGCTGAAGGTCACTCTCAGCATTGGAACATTTGCAGGTAAGAGATGAAAGAGTTCCCAGCTCAGGAAGGTCATGTTCCCTATTGTTCGATTTTGTTGGTGAGAGAATTTCATCGCAGTGAAGAGAGAGATAGCAGTAGTAGCAACGGCCGAATGGAATGCACAGATATCTGCTTCGTTCTTCGAACAAAGCAGGGGTTAATTTTTTAAGAGCTTGCAATTTCTTGATCGATTACTTAGGTATGTTGTGTATTTATATATTTCTTACAACTTTTTTTTGCAATGGGGCTTTTGGACACTTGTTAGTTCAGTTTTTTTAGCACGGGTATTGAAAAGTTTGAGTTGCGAGCAGAAAAAAATTTAATTACATTTGGAGCATTATTTACCTTAATTAACCAAAGAACACAAAATACGCACCGCTATCAATAAGTATTGCGTAGGCAAAGAGTATATGTTACCAGTGACGAGTATCCTTTGTTGTTAGGGCGGGGTCACACGATAGTTTCGGGTGCTTTTTCCCACTATCAACAGCCCGAATGTGCTGACACGTCCTTTTAAACAGCACCAAAGTGCAGATCCATCTGAGCTTCATGTAGCAACATATATTGCTGACATATCCGAAACTAAACGAGTGACATTTGCTAAGTCTACTGGACGGATGACCAGCTCTACTGTGAAGCTTTTAAACCCGGGGCCGCATGTAGACAGTAGCTGTACAGATAGTAGCTATGTAGACAGTAGCTGTACAGGTAGTAGCTATGTAGACAGTCGCTGTACAGATAGTAGCTATGTAGTCAGTAGCTGTACAGATATAGCAATGTAGACAGTAGCTGTACAGATAGTAGCTATGTAGACAGTAGCTGTGTAGACAGTAGCGGTACTGATAGTAGCTATGCAAACAATAGCTATACAGATAGTAGCTATGTAGACAATAGCTGTACAGATAGGAAGTATGTAGACAGTAGTTGTGCAGATAGCAGCCATGTAGAAGTTGCAGTGCAAATAGTAGCTACATATGTAGACGGTATAGCCGTAGAGACAGTAGCTATGCAGACAGCATAGGTGCAGACAGTAGTCGTGCAGAAAGCAGCTGTAAAGATGTGCGGCGTCGATGCTGTGCGCAGGAAGCCACTTAGCGATAACGCGCGTCCTGAGTGTTCGAACAGCGACATCAGCTGCATGCCTGTACTGTACTCATTTTGCCCATGTACCTCTGTACCCCGCTCTGCTTATTGTATTTATGTACTTCTGCACCTCCGCTCTGCTTATCGTATCCATGTACCTCTGTACCCGGATCTGGCTATTGTATCTATGTACCTCTGTAGCCCAGCTCTGCTTATTGTATCTATGTACCTCTGTACCCCAGCTCTGCTTAGTGTGTCCATGTACTTCTGTGCTTATTCTTCTCTTTATTTTCTCCGCTACATAGGTTATATTTATGACGAGTTTGGTTGTGTGTCTTGCTGTCCGTCAGACACAAGGTAACTCAAAAAGTTATGAACAGATCTTTACAAAATTTGCAGGAATTGTTAGACAAGTTAGGAGGAACAGATAATTAACTTTTGGTGAAGATTGTCTGCCTCTTTTTTTTCTTGGTAGCATAACTCGAAACGTTATGAATGTATCTTTTTGAAATTTTTAGGAATTATTATGATGCGCCCACACTAGCTCAAAAGTTGTCCGGTTTTTCAACTTTTCACTTCGGGCGGTCGCGTTGCCAGGACTGCAACTTACGGTGTGTGAGTGCTTCGTTAAAACTTTAAGTCATTGCAACTTTAAACTAACTCGGATATACGGTAGGAGGTATAAACCCAAAGATTGACCATTTCCGCTCATCATAGCAATGAAGCTGCTGAACCGACTCATGTTTTAGATATCCATCTTAAAAATGGTCGAGCCCGTGCATGCAAGCCTATGTCTTGACTGCGGCCACGTAACGGATGTGGAATTGTGTGGAGAAGATACAATTTTTGCGCGACTGTGCACCCGCCCTTAGGATTTTTAGTAGGAGCAAATGACCAAATTATTGTGTTGATTTGCGTGTCCGTTTGTTTGTCTTTATGTTTTTAGTTACATAACTCAAAAAAGTTATGAACGGATCTTCATAAAATTTGTAGGAATTGTTAGAAATGTTTGCAAACCTAAATGATAAAATTTTGATGAAGATAGGTTTATCCGTTTGTTTATTTGACTGATGCTTGTTAGAACATAACTCAAGAAGTAACGAACAGATCTTCAAGAAAACTACAGAAGCTGTTAATGCTGTCAAGAAGCAAAAATGACCAGATCTTGATGATAATAATGAGGAAATCTAGTTTTACAGCCAATTTAAATTTTTCGATAACATTACATTGCTTAGTGGATGTATGGTCTCTCAGAGAGCTCTGGTTATTCCTACGTTCCTTTGAGCACTACTCTGCATGCTGTGCCCATGTAACGTGTACCCCGCTCTGCTTGTTGTGTCCATGTACCTCTGTACCCCGCTCTGCTTGTTGTGTCCATGTACCTCTGTACCCCGCTCTTCTTACTGTCTCTACGTACGGTATGTACCTCTCCACCTCCCTCCAGCTATTTTTGACCATGTGCTACCATAGTTAGTTCAGTTATAACTTTATACATTTTGTTATTAAGGTCAAGTACAGACTTCATTTTATATTTAACCAACCTGTCGGTCCAGATATTGTTTGTGCACTGACGAAAGCCCTAATTCGACCTGCGCCGAATGCTTGGCCAAATATGAACTCAAGTCTGTGCGAGTCTTTATTAACCAAATATTATGAACCTTGACAGACGTCCAGCAACATTTTAAATACTTAGTTGCAACTTTATGAATGACGCTAATCTTTGGAAATAAGTTACCGTAACGCACTCGTGTCCCGTCCCCGTTCAACAAGAGCGACAGAGCACGGCAGTGACGGGTCCAAGCTATTTCGGGTTGATCGGCTGAGAGACAGCTATATATAGGCTTATTGCATGTAAAGGCGGGTTCACACGATAGTCAAAGGAACGAGTTTCGTCGGCTACGCAACCGAATGGGTTACTGTGTTCGTTTAAAAAGCACCAAAGCGCATGGCTTTCTGTGGTTTAATTCACTTGAAATTTGGTGAGATATCTGAAACTTTGTCGGTTACGAAGGTGAAGGCTAATATTGCAAAAAAAAAAAAAAAATGTGGTTGACCCACAGTTGTCTTTGCAGGGACATGTACAACGAAACAGTCAGACGAGGAACTGAGAAAACTTGTTCATACAACATTCGTGTGCAGCGACCTTAAAAATACTTCCTGCGTTCAGTCTAACTAGCAGTATGCAGACCATAGCATATCACATTCTCTTAACGGCTATCAGATATTAGCATAGGGCACCACGTAATGTTATTCATATATGCTTAATTGCGAAGTTGATGCAGTGACACCCAGTCTAATATGGTGCAGGTTCCGCACCGCTCTTATGTTCCTAAACATGCGACCCGTACGTTATTACACCGTGTAATAACGTACACGTACGTTATTGCACCGTGTAATAACGTACATGTACGTTATTACACCGTGACGTGATGCGACCCGTAGCTTAAATAGCACAGAGCAAACGAACAGGCAGGGATCGAGAAGGCAAGCGAATGAGGTTGCTTATGCTGCTCAGAATGAATGAAGTAGCGAAAAGATTCACACCAAGACACGGTCGTGTGGCATAATATGTTCATGCCCTTTGTTTCAGGTCTTAATAGTATGATAGTAATAATCGCGACCATGTTCTACGATATAGAGAATAACCGATTGGGGTCCAAAATTAGGCCTTACAGGCTTAACTTATCCGAACAGTCAGACAGAAGTTTTGGCATTTTGAATCAGCTTGCAAGTGTTAAAAGCAACCCGATTACGTTAAGCCAGCTGAGAATTCCATTTAAAGGAGCCACATTGAGTTTATAAAAGTCTCAAGGGTAAATGAATGAGGGTCAATGCCTGGAACTCAACTCACTGGATCGAAGTCGGCTCACAGTCTGAAGTTTCAAACATGTCAAGCCTTGAAGGCTTAACTTTGGTGCCCAATCGAACATGCCTGACATTTCATCGGGCCAATAGAAGGAGCGTGTAGTTTGTCGATAGCAACGTTAAAGTTAACGCTCCCACACATGGGCACATCAAATCCGGAAAGTAGAGAAAGAACAGAATAAAACAGCATCAATAATAGCATGGAGATCGGAGGAAATGAAGTGGGCACAACAGAAAAATGTCTCAAATTATAGGTAAGGCTAAAGTACCTAATAAAGGTAAAGTCAATTTTCACTGCACCCTCCACAGGGAAATCCATGCACACTGGTTCGTGCAGTAGATATAGGCCA
This sequence comes from Parhyale hawaiensis, assembly GCA_001587735.2. Classification (NCBI taxonomy): domain Eukaryota; kingdom Metazoa; phylum Arthropoda; class Malacostraca; order Amphipoda; family Hyalidae; genus Parhyale; species Parhyale hawaiensis. The sequence continues at coordinate 1,571,853 of LQNS02277098.1, read as the reverse complement.
ACTGGCCCCAGAGGAGTAAGTACAGCTGCAGTCGACCGCGGGTCGCTAAAAACTATGGCGCATTTAGCGGAAGGTTCAACGACCCACGCCCCTCCCTACGTTAAGGTAAGTACTCTAGAGTTTCAGAAGTCGAATAGAATCCAGCTTTCTTCACAGGTCGCGTGCATCGATGCGATTATTTCCGAAAGAAAGCCGACATTAACGATCATTTAAATGTTATTTTCAGTATGTAGTAGTCTCGACCAATGACTCAGTTGCGCTCTGTTACGTTTAGTGAACGACCTCTAGAACATTTGGTGTCTGATGCAGACGAAGTTCCTTAGAAAACAGCTCCGTCGTGGAGAAGATCATCGAGTACACGTTTTATACTCGGTCTACCCGTACGTAAGTCTTTTGGATACGTTCTCTCCTTTAATCGTCTAGAGCTTTTTTTTATCCCCAACGAAGAATCCGCGCTGACCAATAGTTCATAGTTTTCAGCGTGTCTGTCCTTCCGTCTCCGGCGAGAGGAGTGCGTACTGTATTTCGCTTTCTACTGCTGCCTCAGTGTTACGCCTATACCGGTGATAGGAGGATGTGTGAGTAGGTGTGTAGGTTTGTGTGTGTGTGTGTGTGTGTGTCGTCCCCAGAAGTAGGACGTGGAGGATCCCGGGCTCGGAGGCACTGACGTGTTTGCAAAGTGGGTTCTAGTTGTAGTCTTGCAGCCATAATTCTTTGCCTAGCAAAATATTTGTGGAATTGTTATTCATTAAGTTACTTGATTCATGCAACTGCTACTAGTCAAGTTTCTGGCATTCCTTTATATTTGCAGTAATTTAGCAGGCAAAAAAGCTATGCACTTTTGTGCTTAGCATAACGTTTGGACCGGCCTTTTAATGCCGAACTGGCAATTCACTAGATATGAGAGAACTGATCATGTCTACTATTTTGTTATCATATTTTCAATACGCGATGCTCTGCCTGGACATCTCACACCTACCAACGATAAAGGGTTGCGTAATATCGCTCAGTTTTCTTTTACGACAACGCAGTGAAAATCGATAGGCGGGCCATACTCTCGGTATAGTCTGCTTCCATACGCAACTAGAACAATTGCGGTCATTTTTTGAAGCACCAGATTATTCTATTCTCCCAAGGCGACACGAAGACAACCCGAAGGTACAATAAAAATGCCAATGCCATGCATTGTTGAAGTGCGGGGTCCTGAGGCCCCTGAGCGGGCAATTTTTCTGCGGCTTAGCCTCTATTGGAGCGCTGGGGGCAGCGACTGTAGAGCGGAGGATGGGGGGGTGGAGACCTCGCCCACCAAATGGTAAATAAACCGAAGAGCAGAGCGACATCTCACGGCTAACTTGAGGCGTCACAGAGAGAGGTCATGTTGAGATCATCCTCGCAGTGTAGATAGTTCATTCCCTCGAAGTGTACTATATAGAAACTACAGCGTTCCGAAGAATGGTATTTTTAAGATAGAGAAGTTGGATCTCTTACTCTGGCCTACGATTTACTCTTTTTAGGCCCTACTGTCGGAAAACCCGAACTAATTTCGGGTAAGTTGGATTAGAATCCTTCATAACTTCGGGTAGGTTAGGGAGGGCAGGTCTGGTTTTTCTAGCCACCTTTTTTTTCAATTTCGGCTACGTAATTATTTGGTTAGGGTGCAGGCTGGGTTAGGTAAACTTCGAACAGCTTGAGTTATTTGCTAGCCCGGTAAGAATAGCATTGGTAGCACGAGCTGTCCGTACATGAGAGCTAAATTTATTCTGTCAATTGAAGGTTTACCCATTTTGTGCTTTGTTAAAAAGAGTTTTTAGGCTTTCGATATTTTGGACACATTTAATGAACGAAAATAGAAAAATCTTCTGGTGTTAATAAGTCGTAGAGTAAAATGTCACTTTATTCTCATCATCTTTTTCTTCAGTTATTCTTGACATGATGACAATCGGTCTCATTGGGCAGGAGCGGGAGCCGGAGGCTCTCTGGGAATAGGATTGTCGGTCTGTCTACTGCCAGCTGTTTAATCTAACAAAAATATTAAATCTGGCAATTGGTCTGCATCGCGACACCCCTTCCCGTGCCCTGGCGGGTAATACCTTTTTTGTGCTCGAGCAGTACGAAAATTGCAATTTGGAGTAGATAGCAGGCAGTAGACGGACCAACAGGTCCATTCACAGAGAGCCGCAAAGACATGCTCCCCGGCCCTCTTTGAGCTATTGCCATGAATTTTCATGTTACGCAAGCACGCCAACGCAAGTGCTTCTCGTCGCTGCACGGTAAGCCGTGCTGGTCTTAGGGCACCACTTAACTCGTCGGAAGAACCAAGCTATTGGTTAGAAACGTCCAAAATAATGGAACCCTATGGATGACATTGCATAAGAAAAAAAAATAAAAATAAGGCCAGTATTTTCAGCAGGTGCGTTCTTCAATGTCAAGGTCATTCATTTTCACCATCTGTTATTAGTTCAAACTTGTTGTTTAAAATTTGTTTGAAGTATTTTAACAATTTCCTGCAGAATTGCCAGCACTATTAAGAGTGCCACACTGTATGCCACAGCTGGCCACAAACATAGTGTTGCTAGCAGGCACTGTCAGTGTACATTACAAAGCGATGTGGATCACTGTATGCCACATTAGGGCAAATAATACATAGCTGAGGCGTTCACACCGCTCGAACCGTGTGTCCGTTCAACCGTGACGTCAACGACACGGTCTCCGACCGTGAAACGAGGGTGTCGGTAGTGTCGAGTCGTTTATTAGCTTCGGAAGGAAACGAAGGAGTGTTCTTATAAATATAGCTGCTCTGAAGACTTGGGTTATCGTCGGTACATGGCCGCCACGCGCCGTCATGCTACTAAAATACGACCATCAGCGCCACGCATCATTCAAAGGCAATGCACTTCTGCTCATGGATGTTCGGTAATGGGTAATGATCGGCAATGGGTAATGTTCGGCAATGAGTAATGTTCGATAATGGGTAATGTTCGGCAATGAGTAATGTTCGGTAATGTGTGATGTTCGGTAATGGGTCATATTCGGTAATGGGTAATGTTCAGCAATGGGTAATGTTCGGCAATGAATAATGTTCGATAATGGGTAATGTTCGGCAATGAGTAATGTTTGGTAATGGATAATGTTCGGCAATGGGTAATGTTCGGTAATGGGTGATGCTCGGTAATGGGTCATGTTCGGTAATGCGTAATGTTCGGTAATGGGCAATGTAACTTCCGGCCTATGCAGCCCCAAATTATAAAGCGTTGTTAACAATCCCCTGCAATATTAAGAGTGATGACAAAAATATAAATAGTGTAATAATAAATAATAATACTAATTGCACTAATAATAATTTCACTGATGATAATAATATCTTAACAACTTTGGTGATAGCGACAATAATAATAATGATGAGATGTTGATGATCGATCCAAACAACGGATAAAAACTCAGATATCAAGAACTTCTTTCCATTAATCATAGCAAGCATTTGGAATAAACTGTCCTTCGAAGTTGTCCGTGCAATGACAGTCAACATGTTTAAAAACAAATTTGACAATCATTAGGAGCAACACCCTCCACAGCTAAAAACCCCTCCTTAAGTCACAAACTCTTAACGGCCAAAGTTTCAGACGCCACCCTAATGTATTATATATCTTTCATGCCTCAAATGACTTAACGTCTTTGAGTCTCTGATAATCTGCTACAACTAATCGCACTTACACGATCTCTGTTAGACTTGGAAAGTTTTTTTTTCTTCTATTTCTTTTCTGCTTCAGGTATCCATATCATATGACATAACGGCACTTGCTCATTCAGGGCCGGAGCTTTATTCCCCGGCTTCTCTCTCAGAATGGACCTATTGGTCCGCCTACTGCCATCTATCTAATCTAATAGTAATCATAATTGAATTATTCGCTCATAAATAAACAATAAATATACTCAAACTGCTCAGTTTAAAATATTTCTCGTGTCGCAAGTGAGGCAGAAATTAGCAAACAAGGCCAGCAAAGGCTAAATGTTATGGCTCGTTAAGTGGCTGTCTGAATTTCAATTCGCTTAGCAGATTGGACCGTCAGTAGCAGCAGCAACTCGACACGCACTGAAGCTGCCCCTTCATTGGGCCCGTAAGTGAGGGACCACAGGCGGTGGCCAGAACAAGCAGTGTGGTTTTTAAAGCCGGTAATTGAATATTTGAAAAAGGTGGTTGCTTTCAGCTATTTATCCATGGAGTATTACTAAGATAGTTTATTTTTATCTAATTATTATAGAAGATCGATACTAACTACAGTAACTCGTAAGGGTATAGGTTATATTTAGGTATATTTTTAGCCGTGCTGCAATGGGACGTTTTTCTTTAGTTTATGTACAAGTGATTTGATGTAATATGCCTAAAGATTTGTATCAGGACATTTAATGATAACTTGCAATCAAAAATATATTCAACAACATGTACGAAAAATCACAATTAGATACATTAGATAGACTTTTTATTATTTTGTTGTGAAGCTTCTATGAAGTTTGATAGCTTTCTAACCGGTTTTCATAGATATCCAATTGTCTTCTATGATGATTTACTAGATTGTTTGCCCATTGTTTCTAGCAGAGTCCAATTAAATTTAGCTGTTCAACGTTTTATAGATGCTTTCCTTAAAGCTTCATCTCTACATGTTTTCATTAATTTTCAATGAGATTGAGTTGCTAGCCTATTTTGGCCATGTCACCACATAGATTTAGTTGCTTGAAAACCATTCCTGAATGGTCTTGGCTGAGTACTGCCGAACTTTATCCTGTTTCAAAATAAGGCCCTCCTCCAAAAAGCAGCATTTTTTTCAAAATTCACAAATTGTCTCTGAGCCTCTTGTTTTTGTGATACATACTAGCATCCCTCTCCTCTTGGATGATTTCTGTTTTACCAGTGCCATTTGATTGAGAAATTGCCATAGTACAGTCACTATAGTGCTCTCACCTCTGAATGTTATAGCGTATCATAGTGGGAATGGGGCGTCAGAGGATTGTAAGCGGTTCTTTTTTTCAAAACCTGCGCTGCTTGTCTTATGAACAACAAGTTCAATTATCTTTTCAACTGACGATATTATTATACTCCTGAATTCATTAGGACATTTGCATAACTTGCAAAAAATTCTATGTTATTTTTAAAATTTATCTTGAGGAACGGAACTTTTCTAGGTATTCTAGAGTGCAGGCCGATACGCAGCAGGTCCTTATTAATTGTGTTCTTGCGAATTACCATTCTAGCTCTTTTAAGATCCTACTGAACTCTTTGTCTGTTATCGAAAGGATTCTTCTTCCATAACAGAGCAGTCAACGCTGTCAGTTTTTCACATATCTTCTTTGGCTTTTCATATCCTTGTCGGTTTAGCAAAGCTCTAAAGATCTTCCACAATCCAGTGATATTTTCAATAGAACTTATTGGCTACGGCCCGCAGAGTATCCGCTAGGACCCAGAGGTTTCAGCGTGTCTATGTGTCTGTCCTTCCGTACCCAAAGCTGCCAAGGCTTGAGTATTTTCGCAAGATCATGGATATTTTTGAAAGTTCCTTTGCAGCATTGGCAGCTGCTTTAGAAGCGCCTCAGTAGCGGAATGGCCGCTGGGCAGTAAAGAGGTGAAGGTGTATCACTGCTGCAATTAAGCTCTTGGTCTACGCTGGAAGAGCAAATGGGGGCAAGCAAGCGGTTTAATATGTAATTTTGTATACCTCAGCTAGTCGATTGAGTTGGGTCGTAGGCTGAAATCTCCTAAGTCGGTTCTAGTTGATTCAGACGAAGCTTTATTCTTAGATAAAATTTCTACTCGTATGACTCCCGATGATGTGCTTTTTTGAGTACTGTCGACGTTTCTGTTTCAACAAATGCAACAGTACATTATATGGTAGCAACAGCCCTTGCAGAAGTTTACTAGAAGTTAAAGTATTGATCAGGAAAAATCTAACAAAAACCGTCGCAGTCGATAGCATTGAGTCATTGATATTGTATATCTTACATTTTCAATAGGGAATTGTTTTGATAAAATATTTTCTAGTTTACCTGTGACAACTGTTGAAACATTTAATTTTAAATCATATGCATCAATAGTTTAACCACAGTATACACTACGCTTGAAATCCTACAACGATTAGAATAATTCTACGGATATATGATGATATGTCAATGAAATCCTTTATGATAATTATTACATCGACAGAAAAAAAATCCTTACCTGGACATAGGAAATACATTTATTAGCGAGCAGCGGGCTAGAGTGCTGAGTTCATGACACTGAAGACTGTGCGAACGAATACCACCCAGGCGGGTGAACTCTTGCGTGGCTCGAAGTGATGAGTCAACATTTCACGTCTGCAAAGCTGTTGAGGAGGTGCTGGCCCCTAGCCAGAAATTGGGAGAGTCGGGGGCACAGGTCGTTGCATAAGAGCCTTCCGTTGTTAGAGCCATAGCTCTTGACGATCTGAGGTCGTCTAAAGCCGTAAATTCCTCTGGAGTCATTTGCTTTATATCAGAAGCATTTGCCAGCGCGTGTGGGTTTCCCAGTAGAGGGTGCGATCAACTTAATTCTACATTTACGTGACGTTTATAGAATGCCGATAAATGATGATATTAGTTTGAATCACTTTTAGGTCATTTGGTCAACCTAATATCCAGTGTTGCTCACGTTGACCTATATCAACGACTTTGCATTTCATGCCGAAAGAGCTTACACAATTACGAGCAGTTTATCATACTTAATCAAAGACTGGCAGCGCCTGCTACCGGCAACATAAAGACAGTTCTACTGCTTTCGATTCGTTCTGTGCTACGTCAATTCCCGTGAAAAGCAAGCTGGCGCTCGGTCCGGAGGGCGTCATGAGCAGTCACACGACGAATAAACTAATTACCTCCGGCAAGGAGGTTATGTTTTCGTCAAATTTGTCTCTTTGTTTGTGTGTCACCAAGATAATTGAAAAAGTTATGGACGGATCTTTACGAAATTTATAGGGATTGTTTGGTACCTATGTTAGGAGGAACTGATGATTACTTTTTGGTGCAGATTCAATCATCTGTTTGTTTGTGTGTTTGTTCATCTGCCTCTTTTCTCTTAATCCCATAACTCAAAAAGTTGTGGAAGGATTTTTGATAAGTTTACATGAGATGTTAGGTATATTACGAAGAGTAAATGACCAAATTTTTGTGACGTCCTGTTTCTTCGTTTATTTGTTGGTCTTTGAGTTTGATTTTCAGAATTGAGACTGCCGAATGAAATTCAGTATTTTGGTAATAACGGATGCATTTTCATCTACCGAAATACCGTATCTTTACTGAATCTTCTACCGATAGTCCGATACCGATACCAAATGGATCTACCGAATGACTTTCTTCGGTAGATTTGAATTTCCCGCGCCCACAAAAGAAGCTTCTTAGCCTTCTATGAACCACCGTCTTTCCTGGAAGACTTTACGAAAATCCCGTTGATTTTCGTACAGTTGAGCTTTTTCCCGCTGTATTGCACTGCATTGAGGAGAAGAGACGTTGCGCTGCGAGAATTGTGCGTAGTGTGTCATAATGTTTCGCTCAGTCAACTGTCAAATCCTTCCGAGCTTAGTGGAGCTTGAACTGCCAAAAGATGATGTAGTTAAAGGCTTGAAATAGATGTTGTATGGGATTCTAGATTGTATTAAGAGGCTTTTAAAAGTGTTTTTTATATGTACACATATATAAGGAGTTTTAGAAACCTACAGGCCAGGTGAGCATGTTTCCTTTGTTTTATAAGTAGCTTGCTGGCGTTCTTGCCCCTAAGCTAGCAGTGATCTTCCGGCGCCTGATACCGTTAGAAAATTATTCCATTGTTGGCGTACTGGGAATATTACTCCCATTCCCAAGGGTCCAGTGTCGCCCATGTCGCCAACTACTGGCCCATTACGCTGACACAATTTTGTCACAAGTGTTCGAAAAATTGGTCGCTTGTAAGCTTAGTCGTTATGGGCTTACTGCCCGCTGGTAAGTTAGCGCATAGAACTAGTCCGAGTAGTTGTGACGCATTGTTGTCGGTGCCACACAATTTACAGTCTGCACTGGATTAATGGTGTGAGACGCGCCTTGTACAGTTGGACATTAGCATGGCGTTTGACAGGGTCAACCAATGTGTCGGTTACACAAGCTGGAGTCTTTTGGTGTGGGTGGTAGGGTTCTGTCAATCATGCCTAATATTGTTTTTGAGCGAACTCAGAGTGTGTGTTCACGGCGTTTTGAGTGCCTCTGTCGCGGTGGAGTCTTGCGTCCCTCAGGGTAGCGTGCTTGGCCCGCTGTTATTCGTTCTGTATACTGGTGACATGTTCTCTTCGCTGGAAAACATGATGATCAACTATGCCAACGATTCCACTTTCATAGCAGTGATACCGTACCTGCCCCCCCCCCTCCCCCCGCATGTCTAATGCTGTCATCCGGTCTCTGAATAGATATTTATCACGCATTAGTGAATGGTGCTTAGCCTGGAGTATCAAGCTGAAGGCCAGGAAGACCAAGCCGATGATTATCAGTTGGTCTCGGACACTTGAACCGCAGCATCCACATCTGGAGATAGATGATACTTTGCTTCAGGAGTCTATCTCCTTGGAGATTGTTGGTGTTGTCTCTGATGTGAAGCTTACTTTTGAGCCGCTTATTAGGCGACTGGTGCCACGTGCTTCCAGTAAGATTGAGCTCCTGTGTAAAGTGAATTCTGTGTTTGGTGACAGTGAGGTTGTCCTCAGCTGCTTTTATGTTTTTTTGCTGACTGTGTTGAAGTATTGCTCACCGGTCTGGGCTTCAGCTGCTGACAGTCACTTACGTCTGTCGGACCGACTTGTTAGTTCGGCCAACAGGCTGTGCGCAGATAATGGTCTGGTGAACCTGCCCTACAGGAGAGGGGGTGGCCGAGTTTGTATGTTTTATCAGGTGTGTAATAATGAGATGGATTGGCAGTATTCTTCTGCCTCGTCCCTCAAAGTCTCTAGCAGAATTACACGTGCTGTGGTCGGTGCGCACTCTTTCACGCTGGAGAATGTTAGGTGCCGAACTAATCAGCTCGGTCGGTGCTCCGTACCCTTTTCTGTTAGGGTTTGGAATTCATTGCTGGCATCGGATTTCAGTCTTGTTGGCCAGCAGGCGTTTAAGTCAGCTGTAAATGGTTTTATTAGATTTCCTTTAGCAGCGTTTCGAGAATACTGGTGTTGCAAAGTGCTTCATTTGTGTTATGCTTTTTGTCCGTGGGGGTGCGAACGCGAAGTTTTAATAATAATGCCAAATCAAATATCGAAAAATTACCGAATCATTCGGTAGATTTTTTGGAAATCTACCGAAATACCGAACCGAATGACCAGTTTTTATCTACCAAATACCGATACCGGTGGTACAGAAAAAATACAAAAATCCCAGGTCTGATGATTTGATGTTTGCTAGTAAAATAAGTCCAAAACTTTTGAATGGATTCTTATAAAATTTACAGGAATTTTTAGAAATGTTAAGAGACATATATAAATGATGAAATTTTGGTGATGATCGTTTGATCTGATTGTGTGTTTCTCAGCAAGATAACTCGGAAAGGTATGAACAAAGCTCCAAGAAAATTATAAAAACAGTTATAACTGTCAAAAGACACAAACTACCTGATTTTGGAACTGATAAAAAGGAAATCATAGTTTCAGAACCAATTTGAATCTTTGCCTTAACATTGCCTTGGTTGGCGGAGGTTTGCTCTCTGAGAGTGTTCAAGCTAGAGAGTAACTTAATCAGCAGGGCAGCAGTCACAGTAGGGATCAAGTTAATTACAGAGTCCATCTGTAAGGAGGCCAGCAAGCGCGGTCGCAGGAAGTTAATTAAAGAGTCCTTCGGTCCGTAGGCCAGCACGCGCAGTCGCAGGACGAAGGAAGTTAATTAAAGAGTACATCGGTCCGTAGGCCAGCACGCGCAGTCGCAGGACGAAGGAAGTTAATTAAAGAGTACATCGGTCCGTAGGCCAGCACGCGCAGTCGCAGGACGAAGGACGTTAATTAAAGAGTCCTTCGGTCCG
>LQNS02277098.1:1509089-1529148 GCA_001587735.2 Parhyale hawaiensis | reverse complement strand
CGTCGCACCAACCGACCTCTGAAATCCGTCTCTCAGGCAAAATAACGTGCAGTTTAAGGTCCCAGCACATATACGGGACCACCTTGGTAATTGTCGAGGTACCTGAAACAATCAGTAAAGTTGGTAAAGGGAGCTATTACCATAAGCGCAATGGCTATTTCGAATAGCGAAGCTTATTAAGTTTCGTTTGTTATGTGCAGCATAATGTACTCATTAAGCGTTACGTTCCTCAAATGTTCCTAGTAGCATCTACTGTATATTTGTAGAGCTATGAAAAACTACATTAGCCTAGACAAATAAATACGGATACATAGACTCATGCAAGAGACCTCACTCTGTTTTCACTACAACTTGCTTCCGTTTGTTCTATGGGAAACTGTAATTAAAATAATAATAACTCTTTTAATAATTCAGAATATAGAAATACCAAATAATACTCATGGATAGCCTGAAATAATTTCCTTATCAGGGAGCGAAAGTTGGTCATATATTAACTAAATCGCCGACTAATTCTTTTTCAACTTTTAGTTAGAGCTAAAGATGGCGAGTTGAATTTATTTTACCTTAGCTCCCCAAAAAATGTATATTTGCATTCCGTTCAGTAATATTGAACTCCCATTCTTATACAGTAGTCTACAGTGCAAGAACATTACAGTGCAGTTTTGTGATATATACATACATGTACACTTATTTTATATATTTAAATTAGCGAAAAATAGTTCGTTAATTTCCTCATAAATTATACAGAGAAAACACTCGTCGGCTAACAACAGATACTACTTATAGTCACAAATTATTTGGTTTTGTTTGAACGAACAGCTCTGTTGGTTTGTTATAGGTCCTGCATGTGGCAGTACACACCTGCAAAGATACAAACTATGCTGTGCGGCAGTGCAGTGCACCCATTGTTTCCGAGAGTGCCAAGACAGACTGTGCAAAGTGCCAGTGAGTTGGCACAGTCTTGTACCAATGCAGTAGCTGCAGCACGCCTACAGTAACTGTATCTGTCTGTTACTGACTGCCCTGCCTACCACGGCATATGTCACACACTGACTACATATTATTGGCCATAGCTGATTCTCACTGACCCTATTTACTATCTCTTTCTGGTAGTAACTGTTCAGGGAATGATTCTTGCTGATGCCATTTGCCTGCTCTGAATACAATGCTCTCTGTTTCTCCCAGCAGAGAGCATCAGAAGCAGCCTACAGTAGAGCTTATCTTAATAATTTACGTGACTCTATTTGCTGTAATATTGAAAAAGAAACAGTTCGAGCACTTACGAACTGAAACTGTGCTAAAACCAGGTGTAATTAGAACGCCTCGGTGGTGTAAGACCATCACGCTCGATAGGGGCAGATTCAAAGAAGTAATTTCTGATGAAGGAGGCTAGGGTACTGCCCCATTCCCAGACATTAGAGACTCGCTCTTCAATAATAACATAGGGAAAAATAGAATGCCTCGCTGCGCAAGACGATCTGCCGCGGTGGAGGCAATTTCGCCGTGGTGAAGAAATTTTAACGCCATCATATTTTCATGGCCAGCTGGGTCTAGTTTTTCGGCATGGGTCACATTGAAGACAGCCCCCCAGACTCCGTGCAAGAAATCATGAACCTAGCTCAACTCCTTCTACCTGTTTTTTGGGTTGGGAGCAAATTTCATTGCCGTCATTTTTTATGGCTAGCTAATCCTATTTTTGTTTTTTTTTTGCTTGGGTGACATCGAGGACAGCCCACCAGACTCTCTATAAAAAATCATGAACATAGCTCAACTCTTTTTAACTATTTTTGAGTGGAGAACAAATATCATCGCCGTCATTTTTTATGGACAGCTTTTCCCAAATTTTTGGCATGGGACACATCAAGGGCAACCCATTAGACTCCCTGCAAAAAATCACGAACGTAGCTAAACTCCTTCGACCAATTATAGGGTGGACAGACAAATATATATATACGCGCAATAAATATATATATATATATATATACTTAAATCTTCAATGAAAACATTATCACCTCTCGCTCACTGTGTTCGCGGGTGATAATCAAAATACATATTAACAGTAGATACAATGCTGACTAAAAAAACTGCCTGCTATCAATAACGTGCTAAGTGACCCGTGCCTATATGAGAATAAATTACGGACTGCGGAAACAATCACTGTGCTCTCACTTCTCACACAATTCATAATTAAACAGTAACCTCAGTTTACTTCGTATTGGTAAGTAGTGTTTGTTGTACACCTCTACACGTTAGTCAACCTTATGCTTTATGATTGAATCTTGCCGTTACCGTAGGAATGCCACTGCTTTTGTTATGTTATGTTACTAACCACAAAAAGAGGGTTTATTACTGCCCCGGCTGCTGATATTGGCATGGGTGAGCGGGGAGGGGAGGGGCACAGCCAGCTCCCAATCGGAAATTTATGGGCATTTATCCGATATTATCGGATACCCTTCTCTATTTACCCATAGGCAGTCGATAAATACCTATAAATTTGCGATTGGGATATATACTCTGGCTCTGTACCGGGAAAAAGATAACGCTGTTCTCAGGCGCATTAACCCAAAAGCGATTACACTTTTCTTTTGGCCGTGACTTTCAGTGATTAGTAGGCAAGTACCGTCGTCCTAGATGTTACCTCCAGCACCATCAACGATGCACGATCAGTGCCCGGCAACGATGATGGCTGCCAAATTACCGTCAACTTTGAGCATACTACTATATATATGTGATGAACGTGTGCTAGTTGGCTACTTGCTTTCTTGGTTTGTCTAGCCGTTCTGATATGAAGTCTTATATTGGAGAAGCTCATTTGCTCTATAGCAAAACGGCCGTTGCAGTGCCGGATTTCTTAAATTTAGGCATTAAAGTCGTCTACAGTACCTCTTACTGGTAGCATAGATACTGAATTTTTCCTCCATCCGATGGCAAAGCTTTTTCCTTTTCACTAGCTCACAATTAGAAAATTTGAGTGGAACAACGAAGAAAATTTAGAAGATACTCTTCATAGTAGAAGTGCAGTGAGTGGAAAAGTGAGATTCTCGATGTCGCACTTATTATTTTTTTTTTAAATCATTTGCAGGCGGCGCTTGTAACCAGTTCATTATAGAGCAGGCAACATTATAGAGCATGCAGCATTAATGCTGCAGCTCAAGCCGCGTCTGCCGCCGCCTCCGCGGGAGACGTTGCCAATTCCGCAATTACGACGAAGTTCGCCTTTGTTGTGATAATATCGAGCTGAATTTGTGGTGTGTGTCCGTTAGTGTATCTCGGGCGATTGATGCCCATTTGTGTTATACAATTATGCACAGACTTTAAAATTATGCTCCATTTACCTATATTTTCTAGTAGTACCATTGTTTTTTTTATCGTTTAGTTGCATGTATTTTTTTGCCCCTTTTTTAACAGACGTATTTTTCGATGCAGATTGCGATTCTGAAGTCCGTTTTTGGCGGTCGGCCCTACTTTTTGAGACGCATGACTTTGAAGTTGCCATCGTTTTCCTATGGGAGACAATACCCAGGGAATGCAGAATGTAATGGAACAGCTTTTAAATAGGTTTTTTAACCTAACCCACTAACCCCCACCCAAAAACCCCGATTTCCCGTGATATCCCCCGTTATCGTAAGCTAATCACATGTTATTCTGTAGACATAAAAGGGCGAAAAAAATGCATTTGTAGGTTCGACTGACAAGAACGAACTTCAGAATCGTAATCTACATCAAAAAATACGTCTGGTAGAAAAAGGAGGCAAAAAAATACATGCAAGTAAACGATAAAAATATAGTACTATTTTTTCAAGTTATGTTGCGCAACAATTGTAAGTGACGATCGATTGATAAATTCACCACTTCCCAAAATACATTCGCTTTTCGAGGAAATGTAGTTAATGACACCGTTTGCCCTAGAGTAAAATTCTTTTTATAAAGTCTTCTGTTGTTTGATGATAGGCAACTATTACACTGGTCTGCATCATTTTTGAGGATTAGGGATTTTCAAGAGTTTCAACATTGCTTTTGCAGTGTGAATTGTGAATGATAGGCTACTATAACCCTGGTCGCATGAGTCTGAACCCTGGACATTCTGGGTGATGGTAAGTGATGGTAATCGTGTACGCGCGATACCGGTGCGTGTACGCAGTGCCGTGACAGTTTTGACAGTGTATACGCTGCAAGCACGGAGAGAGCTGTAGACTCCCCTATCCATCAGAGAGTCCTACGAACAGTTGAAAATAGTGCCGAGTTTTCTGATGGATGGGACTTTCAGTGGCCAGATGCCTACAAACAAAGTTTACGTTATGGCGATAAAGCGTGTAGATTAACTAATTTTAAGTATGTAGAAGACAGTAAAGAGTTTGTTGAGCAAGCAGGTGGAGTTGAGCAGGCAGGTGGAGTTGAGTCATATGAGCAAAAGGTAATTGATTTCAATAGAATGCTGTCAGAAAAGTTAGTTTCCTGCAAGTCAGAGTGTACGGAAAGTGCACTTGATGTAAGCATTAAAAGATTCAGAGCAGTAAAGAACACGTCACAGCTCTGTTCGTTTATAGCAACTGCTGGCTCTTCGGTATATAACACATCGGGGGCTTTAAAGAGGAAAACTGCTTGCCAGCCCACAAGCATCGCAAGACGACAGAATGGTCAGCCTAAAGGAAAAGCCACGCTAATGAGGGGTCGCATTATCAAGCGTAGAAGAAACTTGAGCAAAAACATTAAATTAAACTTACCTAATGCTAAAATTCACTAATTAAATAATTATTTTATAACATTCTATCTACAAAATTGTTTTTGAATATGTTTATTTTCAAATATAAGTTAAAATTTAAATGTGTTTATCATTAATACCTGTTGATGCTCTCGTGGGACTTATGGCAACAAAGTGGTAAACACCTTCCCTGTTATATAGTTATGTGTTCCATATTACTGAGTTCTGTTGTTATAGCGTACAACCTCTTCCCATAGAAATTGCTCGTATTAGGCTATCAATAAAATATAAAAGCCAAGTTAGTGTTTTTCACTGCTTTACGAGTTAAAATCTATGAATCGCTTACTCAAGTACGATGGCAACACTGTGTAATGCTATTCATACAGTGCAGTATTACTATCATGCAATATGACTTTTGGGGTTGACTGTAGGTACCTAATATTTAGTTTACCCTAAATTCGTTTTTTCCATCGTGTGTGGATGTTTGGAATGGTCTTGATGGCTCTGTCTATGCTGGTGCTGGTATTGATAGCTTTAAACGATCTGTACACAGAGCTATTCTGTGAACTCGGATCTTCTTTTTTTCATTCTTTTGTTTTGTTTGTTAACCTCATGGAGTTTCTCCGTTCCTACGTCGCCAGCATGGTGTGATTTAATAATAATAAAATAATAATAATAATAATAATAATAATAATAATAATAATAATAATAATAATAATAATGTCATTGCGTAACTATATACTATGCATGGTATATAATAAATGAGTTCATCTGAATCTTTGAATATCACAGTTTTTAAAGTTAAATTTCCAATATGATCTTAAACTTATGTAGTCCTACTCGTTCCCATGAAAAGTAACCTATAATTGTTTATTTTTTTTATTACTGCAAATCCCAAATAAAAGAGTATTGATAACATTTCTACAAAACAAACCCCGATACCTAGTAAAACACTTCTGTAAAAGCCTCAAGTTAAATTAATAACATTTTCTGTAAAGTATAACACTCATTGCAGAGTATTATTATATGTATAGTCTACATTCTTCGTTGCCATAACGTAGAGTATGATTATAAGCATCTGGTCACTGAAAATACCATCCATCCACCAGGAAACTCAGCACTAGTTACAATTGTTCGTAGGAGCCTCTGTTGCGCAACGTATAAACTGCATGGCACTTGTTGGCTCACACACGCACACGCACCGCGCGTACACGATCACCATCACCATCACTTACCATCACCGAGAATGTCCATCGTTCAGACTCGTGCATCCTGGTCTGCATCATTTTTGAGGATTAGGGATTTTCAAGAGTTTCTACATTGCTTTTGCATTGTGAGTTCTCTATCAGCGCAGGTTTTCATCCTATTTCAATTTTAACAACATAAATTATTGGACATAACGTGTTTTGTGATAAATTTTGTGAAGGCAAAATTTCACTTTTTTCCTAAATAAATTGATAAAAGGGATTTTAGAGAGCGTGCAGAAGTATTTTATATTGTCTTTTAGCAAAGTTATGAAATATACGTTGAGTAACGGGCAAAAGGGCAACACAGTAGGCAGGGCCAATGAGTCACCAGTTATTGTATCAATCTATTGTAATAAACTTCTAGGCCATCACCAAAATTGAGAATATGAACGTGTTATTAATTAGCTCCTGAAGAACTACTAAGCTCTAGGTGCATGCATGTCCATTAAAATGCATTGCCCTGGTTCGCATTTAGAATATATATATTCCGGAAAACTGAGGTCATTTGAGCGCAGAGCTCTGAGAGCGCTTTCGCAAGGATATTCGAGTAATAAAGGCGATGTATTTCATCTTGAAGTTCACGTGAACTCTAGTTGTGTGCTATTTTAGTCATAGGTTACGCATTTTCCATTATTTATGCCGTATCTGAAAACTGTAATTATTAAAATTTGTTTATCATTTGTTTTCTTCAAACTGAAATAGGAGAAAAAAATTATACCTGATTGAACAAAACGAGTTACGTTTCCAAACTCTGCATGCAAAATGCATATAAGATCTGCTGACCAACACTCTACCTCTCTGAAAAGTTTTAAATTGTAGCCCAGTGTAATGCAAAATTTACCTAGACTTGCCGATCAGACAACAATAGTAACTGGTATACGATGGCAAAATACTTCTATTCGCGTTAGAATGCAATTTTTATATAGAGAACTGCCTTTAATTGCACCGCTTGTCCTTAAACATAATGCTTTTTGTGACGTTTTCTATTATTCGTAGATGGGTGAGTCAGTATACGTATTATAAATACTGCTTTGAGTTATTCTCTCACAGACTCGTAGGTCAAATTAAATTGAGTTCGTGATTAGAAAAGAGTTATGGCAAAATATGAGATTTTACGCTCTCAAATGCCAAATTTTTTATAATAGGCATATAAAACAGCTAATATGTATTTGCGTGCAAGGAATACAAGCAAGAAGATGAATAAGTAATGTATAACATGGGAAGGTGAACAAAACTATTTTTTTTTTACTAAGGAAAATACACTTATATTAGCAGAAAAACGATCCCAAAGTAATGAAACTGAGCCGTGAAATATCAATTTGAGATACATGGAATCTCTTTGCAAAATGTTTAACGTTTCAAATTTTCTATTGGTGCAATTACTTTGACACTCTTCAGCGTCCAAAAAAAGATATAAAATTTTATCATTGCATACTTCGCCAGCCCACCATATTTTCTAACATGACAACATCTAATTCGTATCAACTTGTTTTTGTCGTTCACCATCGCATCCAAATATGTGTTATAGCTAAAACCCATTTTTCGAGAACGGTGAGAGGGAATTCTGAGCAAACACAGTTTACTGCCAGCCTCTTTCAGGCGTAGCTAAGATATGATACACTATATGAGTCGTGCACCGGCATAGTTAATTATTACCCGCAAAGTACCTAACCACCAGGATGTAGAGTCTTCAGCGCGTCTGTTTATTTGTCTTTCCGCACCCGTGCACCGCTGATAAAGTATGGGTTTTTTTCCCTAGATCATAGGTTTTCTGAAAAATCCCATAGTAACTCTGGTGGCGGCATTGAAGCGGCTCAGTAGCCGCGTTAAGGAGATTTGACAGAACGAGGGACACAGCCGTTTTTTTCTTAGCAAGCCAGATTTTTCTTCTCTCTGGTGTGCCTGATTTCTGGTGGCCCCATTTTCCACAAAAATATATTCTACAATCAATATATCAAACGCGTCTAGTGTAGTCTTGCGATAGTTATTGGCATAAGAAAGCTAATGAAGTATACTGGCTGGAACCTGTGGAATTTCCACAAAACAGAGACAACGTTTTTCAGCGATATTTCAGACCCGTTTCATCCTAATTTCCCCTATCTAATAATGAAAGAACGTGTGGAAATTCTACGGGAAAAAGAATTATTGTTGTTCCTCAATTATGATACCCTTGACCTGTATCATGCTTATGACCTAAGACCGGCAAGCAGTAGCAGCTTCAATTTGAACTTGACGGTCATACTAACTAAGCTAGGAGCTTCAATAGAGACGAGGGAGCCAGGAGCATCGTCCTTGAAGCTCAACAGTCGGTTATGACTGCAGTCAGTCGTCGTATGCACCAATTGCATATCAGTAAAGAGTCTCTTATGGCTGTAGCCACTCGCATATCAGTACCTAGGTTTGTCGTCTGCTCCCCCGTAAAATTCACTGATCCCCAGTCACTTCAACCAGTGAGATTCATGAACGCGTCTCAAAGCCATAAGAGATCTGGTTGACTCGCTGGCGAATCTGTGAATGGGCCGCAGGGCTCCCTCCTCCTCTATTGAAGCTCCTTGTAGCTAAGTAACTAACTATCTGAGGGACACGCAGAATTACACTGAGAAAAATTTTGAAGCACGTAGGTGTTTCACAGAAGGCATCAGGATGCACGTAGGTGTTTCAAAGAAAGTATCAGGATGCACGTAAGTGTTTCATGGCGTAGTATGGTGGACCATCGCCGCAGAGAGAAAAATATATTTCAGCCAGAAAAAAAAACATAATTCTATAAAAAAAGTGAAAAAAAGCTTTGTAATTTAGTTAGACGTGCGAAGCCAGACGCAGTTAAATACTAAAAACATACATATCGCTATTGTAATTCAAAGTTTTGTCTCTTCAGGTGCATCAATTTTGCATGCTTTTGATGCATCTAGGTGCATCATCGACTTTGTAACAAAACCGAAACACATAAGTGCATCATCAACGTACCAAGTGAAGTGCATCACAAGACCTTATATGTATCATCATGATGCACCTAAGCTAGCTTTACTATTATGGTAATAATATTCATTCATTATCTCGCATACACTGGACAAACCAAACGTAGATTTCATTATGCCTTCTTATTCTAAAATTTCGCCGATATGTCACTGGTAGTGAGCAAAACAAGGTATGAAATCCGTGCTGCGGAGGAATGAAAACTCTCTCCTTGGCTGACTTCGATTCTCGGATTCTCACAGCGCTGGTTTCTCCTCTCCTTTAATATTTGAAATTCTAAATTGTACAATTAAGGAAAAAGGAATAACTCGCTAGGTGTAATTACTGTATGGAAGATAATATATGATTATTACTATAATTACAGTGGAGGTAGTTAAAGTGCATCATCATAATGCACTAAGTATATTTATGATTCACTTGCGTGTTTCGATTTTGGAACAAAATGCATGTAATTTTGATGCATGTAGCGCAGCAAAATTTCTCTCTTTATATAATATTGTAGAGATTCACTACGATGGGTTTCCCCTACTCCTGTCTCCAACCACAAGGCTATAACCTTGCAGCCACCACAGCTTTTCAATCATTTCTAGTACAGGACGGTACATACAACTTAGTAGTCGTCGTTTCAGTCCTGCTTACGCGAATACTACATTATATATCTATTTTTACAGTGCAATACTTCGAAAACGTTCACCAATTCCAGATTAGTATTGCAATGCATTACGCATAGCCAGTGAGCAACGCTAGCAACGCTTCAGCCCTCCCGGTAAGCTTAGTTTCATATGAGCCCCATATGAGGCGACTGGTGCCACGTGCTTCCAGTAAGATTGGGCTCCTGCGTAAGGTGAATTCTGTGTTTGGTGAGAGTAAGGTTGTCCACAAATGTCTTTATGCTTCTTTGCTGTCTGTGTTGGAGTATTGCTCATCGGTCTTGGCTTTATCTACTGACACGTACTTGCATCTGTTGGACCGACTTATTAGTTCAGCCAGCTGGCTGTGCGAGGATATTGGTCTGGTGAACCTGTCCCACACGAGATGGGTTGCCGAACTCTGTATGTTTTATAAGGTGGACAACAATGAGAGGCATTGGTTGTATTCTTTTTCTGTCCCTGTCCTCAAACTCTTTAGGAGAGAAACTCGAGCTACCGTCGGCGAGCACTATTTCACCTTGGAAGATGTTGTATGACGAACTAATCAGTTCATTCGGTGCTTCGTGCCCTGGTCGGGTAAGGTTTGGTATTTATTGCAAGCATTAGCTTTCGGTCGTATTAGCCTACAGGCATTCAAGTCAGCTGTTAATGGCTTTTTTCTGGATTTCATTTAGCAGCGCTTCGGGCTTCTCGGTGTTGCAAAGTGATTCATTTGTGTTGTATTACCTGTCCGTGGGAGCTCGAGCATGAAGTTTTAATAACAATAGATTATTATATACGCCTCAGCCAGTAAACTTAGTTGGGTCGCGAGCTAGGAAATCCAGACGTAAGCCAGTTCTTGTTGTTTTCACATTTCAATACCGAATATCTCACTCCAGAAGTCTAGTTTTTACAAAGTAATCTCAGAGATTTCGCTTCGATTTACTTTATATCTCTGTACTTGTAGGAGACACATCATTAGTAAATAAACACAGAATGATCTTTAGTATAACAATACTTTGATTGATAAATTGTACAGGATAAACCATTGACTAATATCACTCAAAATAAAATACAATACCTGTCCTACAATACACGTCTAGCTCGCATTTCAAGTATGTATGTTCTCATAAGCGTCGCGCTACATAAGTGCACTGTTTGTTTGCTTCATTTCTTGTTTGGGTGGCAATTTTGTTAGTCTCTACATCCCGATCTGGATCATTAGATATGTGAATATCCTTCTGCTGAACTACAAAGGGGTCACAGACAAAGGAAGAAGCAAGACTCAGACGCACAATTTTTCAAGGCACTTTAGGTCATTGTGACGTCATCATAATCATTGTCTTTTGGTGCGACTGAATTTACTTGGTATCATGGATACGATCATACGATTTACTCCAAGCGATAGTTATGACGTCATCGTCGTATCATGGATACGATCATACGATTTACTGCAAGCGATAATTATGTCGTCATCGTTGTTGTTAATTTTGAAGCACAACGCTGAAGAAATGCCCGCCTGTGTTTATTTGTCTATGAGAAGCCAATTGTAAGGTGTTTCCTAAATGCAATCATTTAAAGTGTCTGCAGTACCTCTAAGTGGTAGCATCGAGGCTATACAGTAGCTACGTCCACTTTCTATCAAGGATACTAGGAAGTACTTCTATGTGGTAGTATAGATACTACGAAATACCTACACGCGGCACAGAAACTTTGTTACATATTTTACCCAAAACGAACATTTTTTCTCTGCTCTCTGAGAACACAATACTTATATTGATAGAAAAATGAATTAGGAGAAGAGATTCCCAAATCCAGAAAAACGAAAAAGAGTAAAAGAAATGTGATTTTTTTTTCTTAAGTAATACTGAAGCAATTTTTTTTACTTATCGTTCCAAGACGACGCGGGCCGCTAGTTTAAGACGAGTGAAGTGCAGAAAAAAGTGTTTTGAATAAAAAATATATATATATATATACATTAGCATTTATTGAAAATAAGTTGACATTTAGGGAGGTTATAATGAAACCAACGGCTAGTACAGCTTTATTTTTTCTAAAAAAACTCTATCCTAATCTTCGGCCAATTAAAAGACATGGTGCATTTGATCAATTTGAACACGTTCCGATGCAAAAAATACCGGTTCTCATTCAATTATTTTCACGGATGCACATGTATCTCATGAAATGCACAGCAAATGATTCGATACACTTTGCTTGGCAGTGCAATATCTTCGAGAATATTCGTATCTGTTTCCCTATTTTTAAATTTTACAAGCACAAAATACTTGAAGCCTAAGAGTAATGTACATAACAATGAAAATAGTTCAAGTTTCAAATGTCAGTCTTTGATTTTGACTGGCACCTTTTTTTAAACAGAAAAATATCAATGTCAAACTTGCGAGCAGCCAGTAGATTGCGCAACTACATATTTATAAGTTCGTTGCTTGGCAACTTTCAAGTTCAAGGTCGTCGTAAGTTGATTTTTTTTGTAGATGAAACTTCGTTTTTCAGGTGTTTGATTGTACCTCAACTAGTGAAGTGATGGCGAGCTAGATGGAATATTCGCTAACAGCGCATTTGAGTATTTTGTGTATAAAAATCTTGGTGACGAATTAAAATAGTTGTGCAAACTCCACGGAATTTGTTACCAAGATTTAACTACCAAGTGCTGAGGTGATTCTACCTTCCGACAACAAGGATAGTGTTCGGTACTTCATTAGGGTCAATGCCCCACTGTATTTCTTCTTAAACATTAAAGACTAGTCTCGGTCAGTAACTTCTCCTACACGTGCTAAGGCTAGCCTCTGGCAGTAACTTGTCCTGGGTATGTAAAGGTTCGTCCGTGACTGAAAACTTATCCTAGGCACATAAAGGCTACTCCCTGGAAGTAATTTGTCATCGACACATGAGGCCTACTTTTACCTGCAACATGTCCTAGGTTTATCAAGGTTGTTCTCTGACTGTAACTCAGCCTGGAGGTATCGCAGACAGACCTAACCTTAACTAAACCGGGGCACAGTTTACTTTGTGTTGCATGTTACAGTCAACACGTTGTTAGTGTTTAAGTTACTACAGCTACAGGAGTGTACGGTGTGTCTGTGTGACTGTATGGATATCTGGAAGTGTAGGGGGTATGTGTCGCAGTTAGACACGCACGAGTGTGGTGTGAGTGTAGATCACTGACGACACGCCATTGTGTGATATCCGTGTACGCCACAGTGCAAAGCACCAGGGTGTGTTGTGCGTAACACCATAGTGCACAGCGCCGGTGTGTGCTGCGCGTGTTTGCCCCAGTGTACACAGACGTGTGTGCAGAGTGAGAGTGTAGCAGTTAACACAGCCTGATGTGCAGTGCGGCTGTTTACACGGCAGGCTGTTTGGATCCCTAGCGGTTTGTTGTGACGCCTATGTGAGTCTGTATGTTTGTGTGAGCCCGTCTTATGGTGCGTGCGTCTGTCCCAGAGCACATGACCTTCATGCGCTTGGCACATGACGCACAGAGAAAAGGAGCACATATCATAAGATGTACTCGACGCGTATAAGTTAGGAGCACATGTCACATGACTTAAAAATCGAAGAGGAGAACATGTCACATGAAATAAATGGAAGAGACCCACATGCCATATGCATTGTATGGTAGAGGGGCACAAATCGCATGAGCACCAGAGTAAGAATATCACAGATCTACTTGAAAAGTATGCAATAATCCAAGTATTTATTCCCACGTGGACTGTCTTGATCTCTAAGGGACTTTTTTTCACAATTGTGATTCAGCAGTGACTCGAAAGATTCAAAGTCCTCAAGAGACTACTGGTTTAGTGCATTCAGAGCGACAATGGCTCGGAGAGCGCCGGAGCGTGGGTTTGGCACTTCTCTGGCAATGGGCCTCTTGGTGCGTCTACTGCAAGCTGCGACAGTTTAGTGTCGTGGAGGTGTAAGTGCGCACAACACGTCTAAAACTTTGTAAAGGCGGTTTCACACTGTAGGCTTGTGTTTCCCGTAGGTACGTAATTTAAAGGGGTCGAATATTTTGGTACTTCCTTGTCAACATCACTCTATGCCAACCACATCAGCTAGCTTTAGTAAGAATCACTGGCGACATCTCAAATGTTTCTTTAAATTTGCAGTGAATTAGAATTAAAAAACGTTCGGCACGTTTCTCCTGTTCACGAGGAAACGACAAAACTTCTAGCCGGGCTCTGATGAGGTCAAACGACTGTAGTGTGGATCCGCTCTAGTCTGCTGCGCTTTCATCCCGGCATCCACGTATTCACTCAGTATTCTTAGTATTCGCTCAGTATTCTTAGTATTCACTCAGTATTCTTAGTATTCGCTCAGTATTCTTAGTATTCACTCAGTATTCTTTGTGTTTTCTCAGTAGTTTCAGTCTTCGCTCACATTTTTTTCTTTCCGTCTCGAGCAGAAGTCGCAGTAAGACGTAGCTGTGGAGGGTGGTCACCTGCAGTCGAGACAAAGAAACGAGTATTCGAAAATTCGAAAAACAAGATGGCGGACGAAGAGGACGTCTCTCAGACAAAAGATAGGACACAAGAAGAGCAATCAAGAGAAAAGTCTGAGCCGTTAGATTCTGAAGATAAGGAAGAGGTTTCGAACGAAGATAAAAATGTCACTGAAGGGGATGGAGATGAAAGAATAAACGCAGAGGCAGAGCAAAGGGTCGAAGAAGAATCTGTCCGGGAGACAGTTGAGAAAACCGTGGAAATTGAAGAAACGAGAGAAGTCCGAGAAACTGTGAGTAATTTGAATATCGATTTTCAAGAAAGAAACATATGTTGCTATTCTCAGTCTCTAGCTAGGCAAATAAGGTAAAAAACAATATTCGTTGGTAGTTGGTAGTTAAAATGCTACACAGAACTATTGGTTCTGGCTCCTGCGGGCGGGTGCTGTATGGAACACATCATTTGAGTTTCATAAAGCAGTATAGGTTATGATTTAGGCTATGGGTGCCCAAATTCATCATATCATGACCTTATACTATAATTTAGGAGAGAAGAACAAATAGTTTTTATGATGTACCTATGATATACATTTGCCCATATCTATGATACCATATGCTTGTTGTGTGTCCCTTGATTTGACTAACAATTAACCAGTGTTAGTGCCTCTTCAGGTTTTGATAACTAATCTCAGATATATTACTAGATAATGAAACGTCACAATATTAAACAAGTTAGTGAATTCATCATTATTTTTGTGTAGCTGCACAAATTATTAAGAAAACAATGTGAAAGATGTATCTTTGTGTTTTCAGTATCCGTATAGAAGCACAGTTAATATTTGCTGCATATATAGATTCAAACGAATTGATAAGTTCGTTAAGGCGACTATCCAAGAGAAAGTAACTTAATTTTATTTAAGTCGATTAGATGCAAGAAAAGCTTACGATGCACAAATAACTGAAGAGTCTAGGTTTGAGTTTCTAGCATCAAAAATTTCATTTTCGTTATCAAACTGCTTTCGAGATAGTTGTGTAATCAAATTTTAATTTAAAGCACTGGTTTCATTGCAAATATTAAAAAATCAAAAGCAAGGCAAATTTTCAACTATCAGAGCTGGCCTAAATAATAATAATAGATGTTACCCTTTAAACTTAGTCAATAGATGATATTAGTATGCTTGACCCATAGACCGCAACAGTAATTGACTTAGGTCTGACGCTGGCGGCCAAAAGTCGGCAACGAAAAATTGGGATTTTCTCAAGAGCTATTCTTTTCCCCCTATCTAATATTGAAGAAACAAATTCCAAGGTACCCAACATTTTTCTTTCGGAGAACGTATCTTGGATACGGAGGGGACGCACTCGGGCGCTTGCCTGCATGACCGTGTCTGGACATGTTCATAATAGCTCATGGGAAAATCCCATTTTTTCCCATTTTGGCCGCCAGCGTCAGGGGCCACTTGGACCTAAGAGTCAAGTACTATTGCGGTCTATGCTTGACCAATGCATCCTTCAATATTTAAAACTTGATAAAATTATTGCGCTTGTGTCGTTACAGAACGAAAGCTAGAACAGGTCCCTGAAACGCTTTCTTCAATGTTATTTCGAAGTTAGCATTCGTCTTTGCTTTTAAATCTTTAGTAATTGTGCGACTAAGTTAGTAAAATGACTTTCCATCAGTGTTTTAATTCTGCATTTGAAAAAATAACAGCTATATAATGTTTATCATAATTGCGTCATTCAGTTTTCGAAATTTAGCCGAATATGCAATCTTAAATCTCCCAGATTTCTCTGTTCCATCTAGTTGGCTGGTGAATAACACCTCCGCCTAGGAGGTTATGTTTTTGTCGTGTTTGTCTATTTGTATGTTAGTCTATTTATCTCTCACCAAGACCACTCAAAAAGTTATGAACGCATTTTTACGAACTTTACAGGGATTTCTAGGCATGTTAGCAGTAACAGATGATTAAGTTTTGGTGAAGATTCGTTCTACTGTTTGATTGTTTTTTGGTTGCCTATTTTTCCTAGACAACATACCTCCAAAAGTTACTTACACTTTTGTATGAAATACACATGAGCGGTTAGGTATATTACGAAGAGTAAATGACCAAACATTTTTGTGATGACCTGTTCGTTTGTTTGTCTCTGTTTCATTTTGTGCTTGTTTACAAAGTAACACAAAAACTTATGAACAGATCTTTATGAAGTTTACAGGATTTATTAATAATTCTGAGTGACTTAAATGATTAAATTTTGGTGATAATCGGTTGGCTTATTTGTGTGTGACAAAAGCTTGTCAGAATGTTCGTCAGCAACATAACTCATAAAGTTATGATTGGATCATAAAGAAAATTACAGAATCTATTATAACTGATGCTATTGTTACGAAAGGCACAAATGATTAGATTTCGGTGCTGATACAAAGGAAAATCCAGTTTCAGAACCAATTTTAATTTTCCGTTACCGTTGCCTTGCTTGGCGGAGGTATGCGCTCTCCGAGTTCTCACGTATCGTATTTGTTTTGTTATGAACGTCATGAACTGAGGAGATCGCTGTAGAATACATTTTACAGTTAATAGATCACAGTTCGGATAATGCAAGTTATTGCATAGTTGCACCCAGTGTCATGTTTATTTTTTCATTGGTCATTCAACACTGCCCTCGATGCACTTAATGCATTGTGCTTTACATGTGTTTCTGAAGAAGTGTTAACACAAGCTGACGTGAACGCGCTAGCATCTACTATATGTGCCTAGTGATGCTGCCGTCAGAAGTATACAATGACTTCGAAAACGTTCACTCTTCAAATTTAGCTGCAAACAATTATTATATTTCCTTAATGTCGAATTTTTAATTTGTGCTATTTACAGTAATAATATCTACGCATTTCCGCCCTCCATATATATATATATATATCAGTTTGGCAAACTTTGCAAGAAAACAAAATATCTTGATATCATTATTTAACGCCGGCTCTTGCGTATCTCTTTCTCTCATTCTGCGGCATGTTGTCGCAGTAGTCTTACCTGACACTTCTCTTTTCTTTATGCGGTCTGCAGGAGGTTAATTCACTCTAGGAAACAACATTTTCATGATATTATCGCACGATAGCAAGGAAAAGGACATTTTACAAGAAACTTCCAGTGCAATTCAATTTAGCATGGTAGTGGAATAACACCAAATGTTACTCAGTTCCTTGTGAATATACCACTTACTCAAAACGCTCAAATTCCCGTATTATATGAATAGGTGTCTTATATCGAGCACACCTGAAACTCCCTTCCTCATTATCTGATAAACGAGTTCCGGTATATCACAAGCCGTGAAGATTTGGCACTCCGCCAACCTTGACGTTGAGCGTTTGGCAGCAGCTCCCTGCCGTCTCATGTTCCCTCCTATAGCTTCTTCCCAGCTACCGATAGACCATTATGTTCCCACCTATTGCTTCTCTCTCTAGACCAATATGTTCCCACCTATTGCTTCTCTCTCTAGACCATTGAGTTCCCGCATACTGCTTCTCTCTCTAGTTCATTATGCTCCCACCTAGAGCTTCTCATCCAGCTACCACAATGCCATTGAGCTCTCACCTATTACTTCTCTCGCTAGACTATTATCTTCCCGCCTATAGCATCACCCCAGGTACCAACAGACCATTGAGTTCCCGCCTATTGCTTCTCTCCCAGCTAGCAATATATCATTATGTCTTCTCCTATTGTTTTATCCTCAGCAGTCAATAGACCATTCAGTTCTCACTTATTGCCTTCCTCCCAATTACAACTAAGCGATTAAAGGGGTACTTCCTTACTTGATGATTTTTCGGACGAGGTCCAGGTAGTGTTGTGGTATCATGGCATATTTACTTCCGCTAAGGAGGTCATAATTTGTTCTCTTGGCAGAGTAACTCAAAGAGTTATGCAAATATCTTGAAGAAATTTACAGAAAATGTTTGGGGTGCTATGAGGAGCCAGTAACAAATTATTTGTGACGAACTGTTAGTCTCTCTTTTATCAGTAACAAAACCCAAAAAATTATGAATTTTTATGCAATTTGCAAGAACCAAGAAGAATGATAAGAAAAGCAAATGGTAAGCTTTTTGTGATGATCGTGCGCCCACTTGTGTGTTTGTCTCCCTAATTGTCAAAACATAACTCGAAAAGTTATGGACGGATCTAATACGAAATTTCGAGAAACTACTAGGAATGTTACGACGAGCAGCTGATCATATTTTGGTGGTAACTACTTCCGCCAAAAAGGTTATGTTTTCGTCGGGTTTGTCTGTCTGTCCGTCTCTTTGTCTGTCTTTCTGTCTGTCATCAAGATAACTCAAAGAGTTATGGACCGATTTTGATGAAATATGGTGAGATCTTAGGTATGTTAAGTGGAACAGATGATAAACTTTTGGTGAATGTAATTCCATTCGTTTGTTTGTCTGCTTCATTTTTCTCAATACCTTAACTCAAAAAGTCATGGTCCAATTTTTATGAAATTTACATGAGTTGTTAGGTATATTACGAAGAGTAAACGAACTAGATTTTTGTAACGATCCGTTTGTTTGTTTGTTCGTTTGTCACTGTTTTTAATTTTATAGTTGTTAGCACAATAACTCAAAAGATAATGAATGGAACTTTATGAAATTTCCAGGGGTTGTTAGTAATGTTAAAAGACATGAATGATTGAATTTTGGCGCAGCTTGGGTTGTTCGTTTGTATGTTTGACACTCATGTTTGTCGTAATGCTTGTTAGCAGCATAACTCAAAAAGTTAAAAACATATCTTCAAAACACTTACTGAAGCCATTAACACTATTAAAGGGCACAAATGATTAAATTTTGTTGTTGATGCAAAGAAAATCATGGTCTCAGAACCAATTTTAATTTTTCGTAACTGTTGCCTTGCTGTTAGAGTGCCTTAGTTTATATTCTAGAATAGTAAGAAACAACGATCTCCAGACACCAGTTGTCCACAAATTCTTAATTTTATAAAGTGGTTGAAAATCATTGTAGCACTTACTTGAATTTAAACAGTTCTTCCACGCCCAATTCTTTTCAAACTCTCACAGTAATATTACACACTAGAAAAGCACACTGAGAGCGCATACTTCCGCCAAGAAAGGCAGGGTTAAGAAAAATTGAAATTAGTCGTGAAACCGTAACATTTTTATCATGTTCAAAACTTGATCATTTGTACCTCTCAACATTTTTGACTGTTCCTATATTTTCTTTAAAAATCCGTTCTTAATTTTTGGGTTACGTTCTTTCGTGAACTGAGACATAAACATAGTGAGACACACAGACGGACGAACCGATCTTCATTTGATTTGTTCAATTGTGTCTTTTATTATTTTTTTTACAATTCCTTCATGTGCGTCATGATGATTCGTTCACAACTTTTACCAATTATTATAGTGACAAATATAATGCAAGCAAAAAGACATACGGACTAACATCATCATAAAAAATTTTGTCGGCTGCTCTTCGAAACATTCCCGAGTAGAGCACATACCTCCGCTAAGTAAGGCAACAGTAATGAAATATTCAGATTGGTTCTAAATCTACTGCATCATAGCTTTTCTGTAACACCAAAATCTAATTATTTGTGCCTTTTCACAGTAATAACCGCTACTGTGATTTTTTTGAAGATCCGTTAATAACTTTTTGAGTTATGTTGCTAACAAACATTCTGATAAACATTAGTCCGACACAGAAACAGACCAACCGCTCATCACCAAAACTTAGTCATTTTTTTGTTCCAACGTTACTAATAATTCCTGTAAATTTCATAAAGATCACATCATTTTATGTTATTTTGCTAACAAACATACTATGAAGCATAGCGACAAACAAACGAATAGCTGAATTTCAAAAAAATTGGTTGTTTACTCTTCGTAATATTTAATTAACGTAAAATAATGCTTCTTCTGGATAATGAATTTTATTTTTACCGAGCTTTCGACATTCTCAGCGAATGTCGTTGTCAAGGTGGAACTTCAAAACTGCAAGGTCCGCTACTTATGATATGGAAATACTTGGTATCAAAGATACGCTTGAAAT
>LQNS02277098.1:1463307-1490013 GCA_001587735.2 Parhyale hawaiensis | reverse complement strand
TCTGCCGGCCACTCCCCTATCCACCACCTGGGGACGCACTCCCTTGCGCGTGCCGACGCGCCACCTGACCGCTGATGATGGTCAGATGGTCCCTCCCTCTCCCCCCCATTCATCGAGAGAGAGAGAGAGAGAGAGAGCAATAGCATTGAGGTGTGGAAGTTGCGATTCTGGTGATTGTGACAACAGTGAGAATCGGTGGCTAACTGTCCTGGTGATTGCCATCCCGGATGAATCGGAGGGAATATTTCAGGGGTGGAAAAGATTCGAGTAGTTTTCTTTCGGGTCTGTTATCCATTATAGCGGGTGAAGGAAGTTCCTTTTCTCTAATGGTTCACCAAATCTTGTGAGCGTGAAGACGTTAATTTACGAATTGGAACACCTGATGGGAACGTATCCCGTATGAGCAAAGATGAGAACAAGTAGCCCAATTTGTGCTGTTAACCTCACAACGCCGCTGCATAGTAACTTATTTACAGAAGTGTACACTGCGCTAGTAATGGCTTTTCTTAACTAGCAATTCCAATAAAAGCGCGACAGCTCTCGTGATATTTAAACGTTGTCGGAATCACTAATTTTCATGCTTATAAACATGGATTAATTAATAAATGAAAAGTAGAAACTTTGCCATAGATGCCATAAGTAAACCAAAGAGTCGAAAATATAT
This sequence comes from Parhyale hawaiensis, assembly GCA_001587735.2. Taxonomy (NCBI): domain Eukaryota; kingdom Metazoa; phylum Arthropoda; class Malacostraca; order Amphipoda; family Hyalidae; genus Parhyale; species Parhyale hawaiensis. The sequence goes on along the minus strand of LQNS02277098.1, from coordinate 1,489,349 downwards.
GAAGTAATATAAACGCTATATGACGTAGTGTACGATAGCATGTTACATGTCTAAAAATTGTAACCCCTCATCCGGCAGCTGTTTTTCGCTTTTAATTGCCAGAGCTTCTAGAAATAATACCTGCTAGAGATAATACCTGCTAGAACGTCCAAAAAATCTGTTTGAGATAATACCTGCTAGAGATAATACCTGCTAGAGCGGCCACAAATTCTGTTTGGGATAATATCCAGTCCACTGAACTTTTTGTAGCCATATCGCACTGAGCACAGAGCTGCGCCATGCCCAGTCCAGGTTCGCTACGTCACGCTCGCCAAACTGCCACTGGCACTACACTGAGAACAGTGTTGTCCCAAAACCAGCACACCTTCCCGTGCACCAACGAGAAGGCGTACCAGCTTTGAGACAATACCATTTTCAGTGCAGGTATTGCAGCTGATCCGTAATTCGTACTTATCATTGTTCATGCTATTAGGTTGGAAACTAAGTTCGCGCCTATTTTAGCATTCCAAAATATTAAAATAAGAACGGAGAAGAACTTAGTTTCCAACCTAATATATTAATTATCTATATAAGGAGCTCATTAGTTATTTCCAAAGCTGAATTCGGAAATTTTTCAGTCTTTTTTGAGATAGAAATCTTACAGGCAGTTTATTGAAGATTTGCCAGCAGAGCTCTAGGGCCATTTATTGTAGACCCATAATCCTCATCTAAGTCCTGCGCTCTTATTAGTCATGGTAGACTTATAACTAATTATTACTAAAAAAAGCATAGGCACTTAGGCCCTAGCAGCATTTGGGGCTGCCGCAGCACCGCCCCAAAAGATAAATTGGGGCTGTAGCTTCAAGAGCGACCTTAGTTGTTAGTTGGGGTGACACTGCGACTCTCGAAGGTTTAATTTCGGCGCCCAATCGGACACGCCCTATCATGCTCCGTTTAATTCGAAGGGCATTCTAGCATACCTGACTAATGGATACAGCTGCGTGTTATCTCCATGGTCCACTACTGCAGTATGGCAACTATGGCAACTATCTCCATGGCCCAGTGCTGCAGTATGGCAACATCTCACTGGGCCCCTCGTGCTTGAGATGCTCAGTTTGTTGTCTCTTCTTCAGTGAGATCTTAAGACCTCACCAGCTTGTAAACTCGCAAACACGGAGACGCGAGGTTGTGAGAGGAAGGGATGGTGTTTACTGCCCTCCCTGACTTTGCTTCTTCACATCCCTGCTGCTTGCGTCCTTTTCTGAAAATCTTCACTTGACAGAGAACATGTATGATGAGCGGGTCTAACAGAGGTAACTTACAACAGGCCCCCAGCAGCCCTTTCTTCGGAAATTTTTAAGTCATTATAATCCGACGTTGCCTCTATGGACACCGGATAAACACTCGTAATTTTCCAGCATGGAACATGATAAAATTCTAAGTTAGTACTTGATATTGATCTTGCTATTATTTTTACGATTACTAATTACTAATCAATTCAAATGACATGTTGGAGTCTCCATGGATGGATAGATAGAAGCCAACTAAAGCGCAAGCATCACCATTGCGACCGAACCATCGCTAAGAACTTCTAAAAAAATAGATATGTATAGATATTTTTCGGCTGCCTCCCATTTGGAAAATCATAACCGATTATCGGATATTATCTGATGCGGCCCCATAGATATCATATTGCATTGCTAATGAACTTCAAATGCGGCTTCAACGCTTGCAGATCTATGCGGCCGTACTCAGATTCCGATAATGAACATGTATCGCAGGGCCTGCTCCGAAGCAGGGAGTAGAAAGCTCGGGCAGTTGCAGTGCCTATTACCAACCCTGATTTCGTGCTTTGGAAGGTGGTTTATGACGCTTATGGTCGGCAAAATTACTGCCAACCTTATTTTCAGATCACGGCCAAGGCTGCAGCCTGGCGCCGTTGACTAGTCATGACGTAACAACAGTAAGTCTACTGCCAGCGATGCCCCTAGGTAGGGGGGTAAGGCTTCGACCATGTGCATTCCATTGTGTTGATGACGCCGCACATGGCCATGTGCATATAGACGTGTTGATGACGACACACTTCAGGTACCACGAAAGCTTGGAAGATATTATTGCTACTAACTTCAGCCTTGTAGCGTTGGCCGTACTTAATCTTTCAAAATACATTATATATTATCTTTCCCAAAAGAGATTGAGCCTTAACTCCTTGACGAACTGACCCGATCATCCGTCCGATCGGTTTCGCAGTTGTTCAGTGAAGGCATACCTAGGCAATGTAAAGTCAACCTGACCCCACCCTCAACTGGCAAGCCCACCCGTACTAGTTCGTGCTGCAGATATAGGCCGACTGGCCCCGCAGAGACAAAAAATCTTCGGAGCACCCATTACCAGAAGTTATGATAAAACGATATTAAAAACAATAAAAACATCAACATTTCAACTATTCAAAATATCAGTAAAAGCCGCAGTGACCGAAACAACTTCGAAATGAGCCCCCGAAACAACGCCGAAGCGACTACGTGGCAAATGAATGAAGGGCGTGTCATCCCTCCACTCTCAGGAAGATCGCTACTCCAACATCGTGCTTCCATAATTAGCTGAAGTAGCGCGATACCAAGTCATTAGTCACATGCCTAAGCCGGCTGCAGTCAGCTGTGACTTACTCGCTAAGAATGACTACCGCCCTGCGACTATGTTTGGCCGAAACCTTCGCAAGGTTCTGGCACAAGCTAAGTGTATGGCTCATAATTATAGACATGAGAGACTTGCCAAGTGAGACATTACCAGCCTCTACTTTGATGGAGCTATGCAATTGCGGCAAGGTAGACCTCTCATTGATTTTTATAGCAGTGAGGCTGAGCTATAATTAGTAATAAATGAAATATGGCGTCAATGTGGTTGGTTGTTTTAATGAAAATTCGGCATGAGAGGAGCATGCACTCACTACGTACTTCTGGAAAATGTAATGATTCGGGATTAATTTCATAATTTCAAAAGCATGTTGCCGAGTGTGCTGCAGTAGAAATCAATTGAATATAGCCAATTACGGTGTGGCCCAGCGATCGAGGTCCTAAAGCAGGATTACTCCCGCGCTGTCCTAGTCCTTGTGTTCATTCCGAACAGCCAACAGAACGCTGGCGGGTCAATTGATGGATTTCCAAACCTGTGATTTAGCAAACAGTAAAGGAAGTTGGCTTATGGCTTGTATGTCACAATTTGAGCAGATCTGCAGCGCGATGACCGCATTCATCTTTGTCTTAAAGAAATTCTAGCAGTGACGACCTCAAAAGTTCAATTTATATCTGCCTCTGTTTGGTATTGTTCGCTCACCCGCTTTAATTATCGCTCGAGGATCGATTTCGCGTTACACGGCACCTCAGTTCGCAGAACGTTGCTAACAACCACCGTACTCTGAAACAGTAATTAAACAAAAAAAAATATCAGGCAGTATAGCATTACTACATTGTAGTGATCATTATGAGGTGCAGCTGAACATCATATACATAGTCCAGCATTAACATACTCATTCTTCGGTGAGCATTAGTATAGGCCCAGCAGAGATGATCTGTATCCAGATCGGGTAAATACTTATAGCATGTATGCTGTTGTGAGCGTTTTCAGGACCAGCATCTTTATCTAAATCGGGTAACCTAACATATACCTGCTGTGGTGAGCGTTATCGGGTGCAGAAGAAGACTATCTATATCTAGATCAGGTAACCTAACATATACCTGCTGTGGGGAGTGTTATGAGACATGGAGATGCAAGGCTGAGAGAGCTCAGGCTCCTCCGCTAGTCTCCACCTGCCAATGCTCTATTTTGGTCCGCAGTAAAAACTTCACTTCAAGTCGGCGCTTCCCACGCAGTCTGCCCTTAAAATAGTCTCTTTGATCTTAGTTTTCTGTGCATGCCGGAGTGATTTTCTGTCTGACAATTTGATAATTTTTTTTAATAGTTTCTATTATTACACTGATCAACTAATAGTTTCCTTCTGTGATTCATTAAACTTTATTGTCAATACCTCCACTTTGTAATTTTAAATCTGTGGACCGTTTTTGTCTATCAGGTTTATTGTTTAGGTAAACAATGAGTGGTTCTTGTGTTTTATCATTACTATTTCTGCATTTAACGTCAAGCAGAAGCATTTAGTCATATTGTATATTTTGTTATTCCTATATGAATATAAAAAACGAGTATTCGAAAAACGAGGCATGGTAGCGAGATTTCAGTTGTAGTTCAGAAATCAACATCCACTTGTGAATTTGTCTCTCTTAGGTTAGCAGAAGCACGGGAAATATCATGTAGGTATGTAGATCGGTGAGACGTATAAACAGAAGGCTACACTAGAGATATAATCGATGTAAGCTATAGCAACAAGGCTTGCTTTGTCTGGAACTGCAGAGAGAGACATTGGTTTCGCCACTTCCTAACTGTGATGTAGGCTTAGAAAAACATCAGACATCGCTTACTAAACCTGAAAAATTCACATCGCGTAGCAGGGTTAAGTTTTTGGAGGTCTAATATTAACCGCTGATATTCTTATCAACGATGTGAAGCCAAAGTACGTAGCCGAAGTTCCAGACATGTTAAGCTAGCATCATAACTAGACTTTGTCGTCCAATTGACATTCCGTTTGCAGTCCCACTCTACTAAACATGAATAGTTTTTGCCACATCGGTGTGGAAAATAGCAGGGCGCGGGTGCAGTACATACCATAGCAAAAATTCTGCTCTGCTCCAGAAGCCAAAATCGTACATCAGCTGCTGTGGAAAAAAAAATATTTTTTAGGGTAACTGTTTGAAAATGACAGGCTTCCTGTTCAGCTGGAATTATTAAGACTATCGTTATGCCTATCTACGGCGAGGGATTCTCAACCTGGCCCTCACCACTGTTTGATTCTAGTGCAGTGTTAGATCATGCCTGAAACCAGAGTGGGTTAGGTTAGGTTCCACACACTTTTTCTTCATTTGCTAGGTCACTTTTGGTTACATTATGCATATTTTATCAGTTTCTTGCATTTACTTTAACGGCCCATAATATTGACTTTTACCGGTATTTCCGCTGTATAATGTTCGTACCGCAAGCGGCGACGTACTGGAAGCTCAGTACTTATTTTTCAGTCACCCCTCGTATGTCACTCCCATAAATACCGCGCGGTACGTCGTTTTCTACGCAACAGGTGCCGTCGAGGTCTCCGTTTTCTATGACGTCTCCCGTTTTCTGTGCACCTGCCTGCAGTGTCCGCTGATGAGTCACGGAGTATTCAGATATAATTAACTGAGTGTGGCAATGCCAACCCCGATTGCCTGTCGCCCCGCAGTTAGACTCACGCAGCAGTTCTCACAGCACTGATTATAGCTCCTCGTTATTGCACCAATCAATTTTTTTACCTGGCTCAGAAAGGAAATTTTTTGCAACTGGTGTTGGTTAGACAGTGTCGAGGCAAGTCAGCACGTGTTTACTTCCGCATGCGTTTTTTTCTTTTTCGTCATATCGGTTTGTTACAGTTGTGTTTTTGTTGATGAAGCATCATATGACCTTGACACTGGAATTATAGCAAGCATGCGGTGTTGACGTTAAGCCCCGTAACTGTTTTGTTCCAGAACAATTTGTTGTAGGAACACACTGTGTTGAACAACTTCAGTGAACATATGCACCCGATTTATTGTTTAACGCTCACCACGTTTTTACTGAATGTGAAATTTTCGTTATCCTTCATATAACATTTCCTACCAAATCTTATGAACATGTTCAGTATTTTCTCCTATTAGACTAGAGGGACCCTCTGAATTTCAAGTTTCTGTTTGATTTGAAAACAAATATTGTCGAATTGCTAGTTCAATGTCGCAAGATAACGTTAAAATCATTCGTGTGATCCTTGTATTGCCAATTCTATTGAGCAAGACAACGTTCAAATCAAATTGCGGAAATGACTTGAGATCTTCTTGAATGTAAAGTTTATGCATAAGTAACCTGTAATTTGCATTTTTTCAAAACGCTTCAATTCAATTTTAAACAACAGACAACTACTGTGAGGCTATATACCTACTAGGGTTAGTCTGTTACTGGATTAAGGTGCCATCGATTGACTCTCTAAAGTCGAGCTTAGTTGAGCCCACTAGGATTGACTTATACAAATTTTCAAACATAAACGCTGGTTTTGAGACATTGTATCGAGTTTGAGGTTTTAAACCTCCAATTCACTACCCCTAAAACGGACGATAACTTAATTCTGTTTAGTAAAATGGAGCTCTCTGCCTTTCTAACGTAATCAAACTGTTGGTAACTCCAGCAACATTATTCAAAACAACGAAACAAACGCCTCTGTTCGATGTTTAGGAAAACTCAAACCTGTTAGCTTTAGCCTATCTCAGTTTCGCCGCGCCCAGCAATACGATATTTTATGCATTCTTATGCCTTTCGATCATGGGCATAGGATGGGCCATAAAAGCCATATATGTGGCTGGCCTATTTACACTTAACCGTTTTATATTACCGTCAAAGCGCCCTCAGGGACTTCTAAGGTTATGCATTATTTTAATTGTCTTCAGAATGTTTTCTTTATATTGTACGTTCCTCGCTCCGTTTTTTTTTTTCTTTTGTTGTTTTAACTTTTGTTTCTCAGTTTTCTTTTCCCTTAAATGGATTCTTTATTTAGCTTGATACATAGTAGGCCTCTTCTTTCCGTGGATGACAGCCAACACTATATGCAGAGAGTCTTGAACTGAGTAGAAAGTATTTCAAAATAACACTATTAACCTCAATGCAGGTAAGAAATCAGTTTCTGAGAACGGAAAAAGTTCCGCAGGATTGGGGACTAGCTAACGTGATACCGATGCATAAGAAGGAGGACAAGAAAAGCCCCAGCAACTATCGAACAATCAGTCTTACATCTCCCGTCAGCAAAACTATGGAACGCCTCCTGAAAAAGCGCATCACTGACCACCTGAGGATGCATCAGCTCATATCCGACTCTCAGCATGGCTTCCGAAATGGAAGAAGCTGCTTAACAAACCTTCTTGACTTTTTCTCAAAAGTTACGGATATTAAAAATGAAGAGAAGGGTGTAGACTTTGTGTATCTAGACTTCTAAAAGGCTTTTGATAAAGTCCCCCATCAACGGCTAATGAAAACATTGGAAGCCCAAGGCATCCCGGGAGACTATTTACGATGGATCGGGACATGGCTTACGGGTCGGAAGCAGAGAGTGAAGCTTGACGAAGAAACGAGCGACTGGACGTATGCATTATCAGGGGCTCCACAAGGTAGCGTGCTTGACCCACTTCTGTTCTCAATTTACATCAATGATTTGGATCTTAACATCCGTAGTAAAATCAATAAATTTGTGGATGATACTAAACTATGTCATCCTGTCACGAAAAGAGCCAAGCTCCAACAAGATATTGACCATCTCATGGAATGGAGCACAACGTGGCAGATGAGCTTTAATGTCGACAAATGCTCAGTAATGCATGTACGGCTCGTGAACCCTTCAACTCCATTGAAAATGAATGGGACGGAATTGGCTCCTGTCACCCAACAACGTGACATGGGAATCACTATTACAAACAAACTACAACACAGTCAGTAAGTTGACATGAGTGTGAAAATGCCAAGCAGAGTACTCGGATTCATCACCAGAAATTTTGAATATAAGTCCAAGGACATCATCGTTCCCCTGTACAAGGCACTAGTGCGGCCAGACTTAAAATTTGCTGTTCAATTCTGGTCCCCACATCTGTGCAAAGATATTGATAACATGGAAAGAGTCCAACGCAGAGTAACGAAATATTACCTCAGCTGCGAAACAAGCCGCAAGAATGGCGCCTAAAGGAACTGGGTCCGATTTCTCTCGAGCAAAGACGACTTAAGGGGCATTTAATAGAAACATTCACGTAGTTGAATGGCTTCAACAACGTACCTACTACGGGACTCTTTGAAAGAGACCTCAATGATCACTTGCGAAACAACGGTCAAAAATTCAAGCGTAAAGCTCGTAGAACGACCTTAAGTCAGCAGTTCTTTCAGTATTTCATAGTCGGCATTTGGAATAGACTCCTTTCCGACGTTGTTAGTGTGGAATCAGTCAACGCGCTTAAAAATCGTCTTGACATACAGTAGGAGAGACATCCCCCACAGCTAAGGGTTCCTTCTCCACGAGTCGCACACTCTTTACGGCCAAAGCCTCCGAGGCTTCCCTAATCCGTCTTCTTCTATCTTCCGTTCCAACTACATACATGGCTGACATCTCCAACTACGCGTACCAGCGGCTATTGATCGTGATTGCGAGCATTCATGATCGTCTCTTTTGCTGAGATTCTTCTCCCTCTCCTTTTTTTCTTCTCTTTTCCCCAGTCTTTTATATCCTACTAACATAATGACAATAGCTCATAGAGGGCCGGGGCGTAAGTTTCGATGTCTCTTTGAGAATGGGCCTGTTGGTTCGTCTACTGCCGCCTATCTAATCTAATCTGATCCTTATAGTGACTTGCAACTCAAAAGTTTAGGCTCTTAGGTAGCTATACGCATTACGCTGGAAATTTGAAATATTCTGTGTTGGGTGCAAACACTATATTAATTACATCCTAATCACTACCCTACAGAGAGTGAACCTTGTAAAGTACTCACGGTCTCAAGAGAATGATTTTGCAGACCGGGTAGGTCTCCTTCACCCCAGATCCCCGTGTGCACGAGCAGCACTGTGCAGTGACGAACTATGGAGCGATTATTTAAATAAGAAAATGTTTTCTCCTGACCGATTTATAAGCGAAAAGCAGTCTTTGAACTTTCCCCTCAGTAATTCAGCATCTTCGCCCTCCATCCGTTCGAACGCAAACGCTTTTGTACGCGCGAATAAAGACACAGCCCGGCCGGTGATACCGCTCAGAACTGCCTTCAGACCTACTGCTCATGCGAAACAAAGTTCGGTGAGAGGGGATAAGCGGAGCACCTATAGTGACCCTGCCACCCCCGCCGTGTCCAAAGACAGAGGGCTTCGGCCCTCGGACCTAAGTGACCCTCATAAGAGGGAATTCCTCACTAACCTTACCAACCGTGTCTTCCACCTCGCCTTGGTGAGTACAGCTGGTGGCACCCATTGGCCTTAAGTTATTGTGTCCTCCATTTTGCCTTGGTGTGAGTACAAGTGGTGGTGATCATATTTGCCTAGTTTACATTTCCCTCCATCGTGTGTTGGTGAGTACAGCTCGTGGCCACATTGGTCTTAACTTACTGTGTCTTCCACCTAGCCTTGGTGAGTACAGTTAGTGACACCCAATGACTTAACTCACTGCGTCCTCCACCTTGTTTTTGCGAGTACAGTTGGCGACAACCTTAACGTACAGCCTTAACGTACTGTGTCCTCAACTTCATCTTGGCGTGAGTACAGGTGGCGGCAACCCTCAATCTTATCATACCGGGTCCTCCGCCTTCTTTTGGTGAGTACAGCACAGTATGTGACAAACATCACAAACTGCACATTTCCCCTCCGTTGCAAGCGCTTGTTGCCTCAGCCAACACAAACACATCTCCCACTTGCTCGTCTCACGCCTGACATGTGACGTTTGTTCAGTGAAGTGCTGAACGCACCGCATCCATTCTCTCATGTTCCTTTTGTTTTACATGCACTTTTTTTTGTCGGCTACCTGGCGGCCAGCCATGTGTAGAGGTGTATGTGTGGGTCTTTGTGAGTGCACCACGCCAGCCCGTTATTTTGACCACTCTGGTGACGGGTGAGCGGTGAGCAACGACGGGCCAGTCTTGTAATTTTCGCTTCCGTTGTACGTCACTATACACTGAGAAAAGTGATGTAGCTTAAAACAAGCACGCATTGCCTTGTAACGACGGGAAACCGCTGCCTTAGCGTGCTCTTACTGCACGACAAATGCAATTTTCATGCCGCACAAGCACACTATGGGAGGTATTTTCTATCGTTGCATGGCAATACGTGCTTGTTTTGGGACAACACTTTTCTCAGTGGTACTGTTACCGCCGTCTCTGCTTCACTGCAGTAGACACCATGCCAACAACAAAGATTGCTAACGAATATCTAACATATTTTCAGTTTGTCTAGAAAACTTTCGGCTATTTCCAATATACGCTGCTTCATGTAATTATTACTCTATTTATGATAGTGAATTCATTGTGAAGTTAAAATTAACAGTTTTACCGGGGTATCATTACTTTATGTGGCATCAACTGAAAGCAAAATTTCGCCCTCTCCCCGCCGTTTGTGTCATAAGTAATATTCATCTAAGCACTGGGCAAATTGCTATAGGGTAAAGTGCCAGTCTCTTTTTGGAAGCGTTTCGGCATGCACGCTGCCGCCAATTGTGCAGTGCATTCCTCTATCGCTGTCATTCCTGGCCTTCCCTAACACACGTGATAGCCAACTTGTTTCGAGAGAGTAATTGTGGCACGAAAAGCACGCCGCTGCCTTCATTACGGCCTTCAGTGAAAGAAAGCGAAAATGTTTCTTGCAAGCATGAAAACTTGCAAAATTAGCGTAGCCCCGCGTTTACGGGTAGTTTTTGAAATTCAGTTCCTACTCCTATCAAGTAGGTCCTGCTTCTGATCGTTGTAACTGTCGTGGAACCTTTTCTAACGCGAAAAGCTCTCCGAGAACACTTACCTGGTCTAAAAAAAAAAACAATATCAACGTAAAGTTCTCTTGCATGATGCTGAATTTTAGATTTCCTTTTCAGCATTACCAAAACTTAATGAATGTTCTTCGTGAGACTCCAAGCAGTTTTTGTAAAATTTTACAAAGTTCCTTTAATAACATTTTGATCTATGTTTTGACAATTAGAACAGCAAATAGAGAGACGAACAAATAAATGGTCCTGTAGATCACCACGAAACTTTGGTCATTCATTCTTCGTATCATTGCTAACAGTTCCTGCAAATTTCGTGAAGATCCGTTCGTAGCTTTTATGACTTACGTGACAAACAGAGAACAGCTAGACAAACAAACATACATACAAACGGTTGGACGGATTTTCACCAAAAGTTAATCATCTATTCCTCGTAACATCCTCATAATTCTTGAAAATTTCATGAAGATCAGTCCGCAACTTTATGAGTTATCTTAGTGACAGACAAATAGACGACAACCTGACAAACTCCGACAAATATACCGAATTTTGGTGGAGGTAACTGACAAAGCGAATTCCCAAAAAAAAATTCAACTGTTCATAGTGACACTAAAAATGCATTTTTTAATTTAGTCACGATCGTAGACCATCAGTTAAAGAAAGCGTTACTTTCGTCAAATAACTTCTTTTTTTTTTTTGTCCCGATACTCAGGATTGTCGACCAGCGTTGACTTTGAGTGTATGTGTGAATTTATATTTCTTGTTGCTACACTCATCTTATTGCACTGCAGTGAACAATTCGCTTCCGGTTTCAAGTCTTCATATTATGTAGAACATATCTTCTTGAAGACCTATTTGGTATTTCGAACGTGTGGGCCGTAAAGCGTAACGTAATTCAGCTGTATATGTAAATCAAGCTAGAAGGTTATATGCTGTCAGCATCGAATGTCTACTTTACTTTAAAAAAAATAGGTGCATTTGTGTACTGAGAAAAATTTTGTCCCGAAAGCAGCCTTGTCATGTTGGTTTCGGGTCTATAGTTTTCTCAGTGGCGAACATCTTTACCACTGTGAAGCCTCGGGTCAGTTTGATAACGCAATTAACTGTCTTCTCTCGTCTTACAGGAGGAGGGCTCCAACCGGGAGACTATCCCTCTGGAGAGGCTCTTCACCCCTGCTACAGACTCAGGGGAGATAACTCCAAAGAAAAGTGAGTTTCTTTTTGCTTTAACTTAACATTATCTGCCTCGGCTAATGATGACTAAGCTTTAGTAAAGCAGTTCTAAATTATAATGACTAGCCAAAGACTTGAAAAACCAACCAAAGCTGGTGGTTTTTTGAGTATGTTCTTTCAATGAATTTTGCAAAAATTTTGTGGCGTCGTTCTCGGCACTACTGTATTTGTCGAAAAATGTTACGGAAACGCTGGCCACCAAGTTACTTTGCTTGACAAGTGTCAGTAGCAAGTAAAGGATATCTTTTCAAATTCGGAATGAAGATGCGTATGTGGCACACTAATGCCTTTCAATGAATCGGTGAAAGACAGCGGGCAAGACTCTCATGTATGAATCGTCCTTTAGGTTGGCAGAAGTGAGAATCACTGAAGGACAAAGGGCTTGGGCCGATACAGTGCACACCTGCTATCTCTTGTTGGTGACGTGCCGGGTACCGGCTGGTGACGTACCGGGTACCGGCTGGTCACGTACCAGTAACCGGTTGTGACGTGCAGGGCACCCGTTGGCAACGTGCCGGGTTCCGCTTGCTACAGGTTAACTCTTGGCAGAAAGAACTAGCAGACAAGCACCCAGATGTACAAACGTTACAGCAATGTACACAGCGCCAAGGATTGTGAGACTAACAGGTTAACCCACGGGGAAGAGCCATCATGGTAAATGGGCTTGTGACGTCATAAAAACCTAGTACGTTAATCAGTAGCTATTTTACATTGTTTCTTCATAATTTCATTTGGGCATCCAGAGTGTCCTACATGTCCTACAATCATTATAGGTAGCATCTGAGCCAATTTTTGTTGCAAGGGTTTGAAATTATAGAGGATAACAGATCATCGGTAGAAGACAAAAATAAATCGAAAACATTGCGGTATTCATTCCTATAAATCCATCTTTAGACTGCCATATTACTCTCGATGAAATGTACTTGATTTATTGCATTTTGAAGAGGATGAACTTGTCTCTAAAAGTGGTTCTGAAACATGCGGGTATTTGCCGGTTGAATTCATCTATTTTTTTACAAGCCTTATAAGCAACGTTCTTTAAATTTTTTTCTTTCAGAGAGCCCCAAAAAAAAAGTTCGTAGATGCTTTGATACATATTTTTGTGCAACTATAATGATTGTAGGACATGTAGGATATTCTAGAGGCCCAAATGAAATGATGAAGAAACAATGCAAAATAGCTACTGATAAACGTACTAGGTTTTTATGACTTCAAAAGACCATTTCCCATGATGCACTACAGCTTGGCTCCTCCCCGTGGGTTAACCTGTTAGTCTCATAATCTTTGGTACAGCGCATACCGTCTTGTAACTTTCACTTTCTATACATCTCAAGATGAAACTGGTCGACAAGCACCACTTTTGTGATTATTATTGCGAAACGTTCTGTAGGTGCACGCTATTCGGACTTCCACTCATCAAGTGGCGATTGAGCTTCGTAAATGAAATGACTAGTGGTAACTGTGAAATACCGTAGGAGTCGAATTTAACAAACTTGTATCTACCTTGATAAACAGGGGCGCAAGCGAATAGTACCGTCGAAGAGATACATCGTACTTTTTATATAAATAGGCAATTCCTAGGATATGTCGGTGAGTTCATACGTAGAATTTCGTCTTCTAGTCGTGGTCTTCCAAACGATGGATCGTCAAGACTAGGTAGGAAAGAAACTGGAAAGCCTTACTAACAAGAGTTCAAATTATCAGATTAAATTTCCTAGACGTTTATTCACTCTCCTTCACAGAAAATAAATTTCAACCGTGCTACTCACTTATAGGGGATTACACGAGCATCAAACTGATGGATAGGGGGCTGCGAGTGCAAAAAATAAATAAATAAATAAATACCGAATATTTGTCTCAAGTCAAGTCTTAGACTGCTAAGAAAAAACATATGATACTTCAGGCAGTCCTCACAGTAAAGACTCACGGTATGCAATACAGGTTGTGCTATGAGCGTCTACGAGCACTCTGTTCTATACATATTTCTGTTTGCGTGTGCTCTTATGTTGCAGAGGACTCATGCCTTAGCACGCGGCAACAGCCTTCCGTACTTTCGAGAAATGACTCAACAGCTGCTAGGAAAGAAGTGTTATCCTGAAAACAGCACACATTACCGTGCAAAGATGGCAAATACCTGACTTGGCGTGCCAGTACTGCACAAAATGCAGTTTTTCGTGTAGTGCAAGCACACCAGGGCAGGCATTTCTGGTTGGAACATGGGAATACTTACTGAATTTACTACGAGACTCAAGTTTTCTTCTTTTGCAACTACTACATGTGCTGCCTCTTTTTTTGTCAGATTCAGATTTAATTTCAGCTTATTGAGAAGACGGTGCACCAAACTGACAGAATAACACGAACTTGACAGTATTACAATTAATTAATTAATTACCAAAGTCCTGGTATAACCAATGTAGGCGTTTTAGCACAAGCATTGGATTTTTAAAAAGTACACATGCCGCCGCTAGTTGCAGTAGCAATGTCAAGAACTACGTAAATGTAATCATTAAATCATAATTTACTATTTCTACAGAGAAGGCCTTCGCCTCCAGCGATTTCTACGCTGCAAACCACCCTACCATCGACGATCAGCTGCAGCTGGCCCAGAAGATCAGCGGTAGTCTGGTAGACCAAAACAACCGGGCCAGCAGGGGCCAGGCTATGTACGAGAAGCGCAAACAGCGTTCAGAGAAGTGGGTTCATCAAGGTGAGTTTTCGCTTCACCGTTTTAAGTTACCCACTTATGACTTCGATAGTCTGTAACGAAAAAAACATGCTTTCATTTTTCTGTTAGGGAGTTTATAACAAAAGCCGCACAGACTATTTGGGATACCTGGCATATGTGAAATGGGTTTAATTCATCCTTATAAGTCAACAAATTATAACTAAGATTGTCTGTAACCAAGAAAGCTTTTCAATTTTCCTGTCAGAATATTCATTACAAAAGCCGCGCGGACTTTCTTGAATGCCTGTGTAATGATTTTTAATTGATTAATAAAATCGTCAATGACACAGACAGCCCGTAACTGAACCAGTAAGACGATGTTAGAGTTTTTATGGCCTGCCAGACAATTTTCAACTGGATAATGTTTATTTTTTCATTTGAGAATAGTTCAAGCTGTTTCTCTTACTATATATCGCTCTCTGAGCTTAAGGCGCATATCAGATAATTCCGTTGACAATAAATGAAAGAAGTCAGTTTTTGATCAATTTGAGAAATTGGGGTTTAGTTGAACATGAATAGCTTGCAATTTACTTCAGCCGTATTTGGTAATGGCTGAACTGTAAGGCGTTAGCGTAATTAATTGCTCTCACGATTTAGAATGTAATGATTGTAACATGCTTTCCTCTTTGTTCCCTCTTGAATCTCTCCTACCCTGGTAGTTGATGGTCCTATTCATTATATGTAGTTAGAAGATTTATTCTTCGTTACCATTACATCATCAGTTAATCACAGTGATTAAAATTCTGGTGCTGTCTTTTCATTCAATTTCTTATTTTTTTACTATCACCTAACTACGTACAATGTCTTCAGGAAGATTAGTGTACCAGTCATTTATCACTTATTACAGTAAGTTATCCATTATATTAGAACTATCTTCAGAACTACTATGCTTCTCCCATGCAATTCAGTATTCATGTTTAAACATTTAAGTTTACAGTGAGACCTGTTAATCTTATCTTCATTTTCAGTGATGAATTTTACCTAGAGGAAAATTTCAAAGTTGGTTTAATATATTATCAGAACTATGACGGAGAAACTCAGAGCGCTGTACTAATACCTAAAGCAATAATACGGCTTTCTACTGGAGACAATACATGTTTGTTCTTCTTCATTTGCAAATGTTCTCTAAGACTAGATTTTTATATACATACTGCTATAAAAGCAGTGCATGCAACGGTACTGGGTGTTTACGGCTGGAATGTTTATCTCTCCCTTATTCGTTTTCTCTGCTTACTCGGAAACTTCAACCAACAGACGGTGCTCGTATTGTCGAGGAGAGATTTGAAGCATTTCAAGGTAATTCCTGCAGAGTTAATAGCTTAACCAGTTGCCAGCTTGGTTGACATGGGTTTACATACGAGCTAAGGTGTGGCATGAAATATTGGTGCTTAACACTTGGTACTGGACTATATAACTCTTCCAGTAGCATATTGATTGTATCGCCGAGTGTAACTTAAATATTGCAGATATTGGCATGCATTTTGCCATGGTTTATGACCTGGCTTAGTCTTCACAAAGACTGGAGCCCGTTTTTCAATAAAATGCATTACAGAGAGTGAGTTACTTAACTTTAAGTCCCGTCTGCAAGCATTATAAAATTTTCAATTAACAGCGAATGGTGTGGAATTATAATTATTTTGTAAATTACCATGTGCATGCAAAGGGCTACTGGTACATACATACTGTAGATGTAAGGTGTAGAGTTGTGTACTCTGCTTGAGATGATATTGGCACAGAAAACGCTTAGCTTTATATAGGAAATTATGCACAATTTCCTAACTTTCTTGGAAATGTGCTACTAGACCTAGAGTTTTAAGTTTACATTTTCAAGGGGGTCCCTGAAAAAAAAGTTGAAAAGATACAGCGCAGCGTAGATACCTTCTCTTACACAAGTACACATTTATGACACCTTTTGCGTAACACAAAACTCCAGAAATGGGGCGCCAAATTGTAAGTATACCATACAAGCAAGATGAACTCGTGGATGAAACGATTTGCAGACTTATCATTTTTTACATGTATGTTAAGAACAGAGAATTTTGCCAGCAAGTAAACTGCAAAATGAAACAGCGTCTCGGTGATTGTCCCCAGGAACTGTGTCCTTGTAGCCATAATACTGAGAAGATATACAGTATATGCATTATTGAATATGATGACTTCTACTGCTCTTTGTGCCAATTCACTTTTGAAAATTAGTTTATTTAAGTTCAAAGGGAAGAAGGGGAGTTATGATTGCTCTCTTTACAAACTTGCGCGATTGGTGAAAAATGAGATACTTTTAGTCTAAGGAAGAGTCTAAGAGCAACAGCTACTACATTTGACAACAAATAGGAGCAGCAGAAACATTGGACGTAAATCAGTGCAGCAGTAATGTTGGCAGCGAATAAGAGCACCAGTAACGCTGGTAGCAAGTAAGAGCAATGGTATCGGTCGTAGCAAGTAATGTCTTCGTGCCGGCATGGCAACTGCTCTGACAAAATTTGTGGCTGCCAAGAAGCTTTTACTATGTCATAAAACAGTTTCTGAGGCGGTTAAATATTCTGCTAGGGCCAGATTCATGTGGCGATCTTAGCGGCCCTTCTGCTTATTGTGGCAGGATTAGTAAGTAGCCGTCGTTGTACCTCAGTTAAGTCCAAACAGCCTTCACAGACTTTGCAAACTAGTTATTAACCCTGAATTGGTACATAGAGCGCTTGTGGTTGAGAGCAGTGGCCTCATTTGCAGCATCAATAGCAGCTGCACAACGTTGAATAATCAAATTTAAATAATTATCATTGGCAGTAACCAAAAGCGGGTATAAAATTGGTAAAAATAAGAGCAGTCACAGTGCTGCCTGCATTTAAAGCAGCGGAAGAACTGAATAAAAATCACAGCAGCAGTATGATTTGTATCATTAGAGCAGTGTTAGCTAGGCAGAAATTGAAAATAGTGGTTTATCAGTCGCAGTAACTAAGAGCAGCAGTTGCATTTAACAAAAAAAAATAGCAGCAGAAACATTGGTCCTAAATCTGTGCAGCAGTAACGCTGGCACCAAATGAGAGCAGTGGTAGCGATGACAGCAAATAAGAACAGCAGTAACGCTGGTAGCAAATAAGAGCAATGGTAAAGGTCATAGCAAAAATAAAAAGAGCAACAGTAACGCTGGCAGCAAGTATGAGCAGTGGTACCGGTCGTAGCAAAAATAAGAGCAGCAGTAACGCTGGAAGCAAACAAGAGCAGCAGTAACGCTGGCAGCAAATGAAGCAACTTTGTAAGCTGTAACCATAACAAAAGCTCTAATTTGGGCAGCAAATATATCTGACTTAAGCACTGGCAGTAACAATAGAGCAACGATTAAGAGCAGCTATAACATTGGCAGCAAATAAGAGTAGCGGTAGCATTGGCAACAGCCATAGCAGGGCCAGCTTTAGAGTAGCAATAGCAGCGGCAGCAATTGTGCAATAATTGAAGCGGCAGCATGCCTTACAATAAAAGCAGCTGTAGCAGCTATACATAGAGCTGTCGGGTTTCCCAAGCGTCTACAGCTGCGGCAGCTGCACCTCACACGCCGGTCGTCTTATTTTGTATTAGAATTTTCTCTGTAGAGTATAGCTGTTTCAATAAATATTTAACCAGCGATAAATCCTATTTCATCTATATTGTAATTTTATTGAATCTTTAATTTCAAGTTGCACCGCATAAAAATCTCACTCTACCAGTGAGTGAAAGGTGGTTCATATGTTTAATTACGTAGTGCACTTCCAACGCACATTGACCACGCTTTTATTAAAAAAATAATTATTTTATATATGCTTTCCCATTTTCTATCTTTCTTTTGTTTCGTCTTTCCATCCTTCTTGTTTCTAACGTCCTTAGTGATTGATCCACAGATCTCCTCACTACTACTAGTGCTTTCCCCTTGTTGCACTAGGGATTCAGCCATAAATAGCCTATTGCTGACCATTACCACTCATCGGTTAATTGAAAATTCACCAAAAAACTGCTTTTCATTCAATTTTTCCATGGCATCAATTATTTCTGAGGCTTAACTAATAAATCACTAAAATCTTAGGAATCATTTTTACACACACCCTAGTTATGCCCAATTCAATATTTTACATCTATTTGTTAGTTAAGTAGGAGTAGTAGTAGTAGTAGTATGTAGAAGACTACGCTAGTGCATCAGTGGTTTCGTGTATATCGTGTCGTAGGTCTCTCACGCAGTAGTTGTAGTAGACAAATTTGAGAGCGCAGCAATTCTAGGCCGAATTCCACCAAAGGTCAAATATTTTGTCTCAGCATTTCTGCTGGAGAATCTTTGGTTAGATAGCGAACTCATATAAGAAAGTTCTTTGTCTTCAATTTGGTTAGTGCGCCACTACTGGCCGAGAAAGAAGGTGCAGAGCATCTCAGGGAGACGAAGAAGGAAAAATGAACGTAGAAAAGAGATCCATATTTGGACAGCCCTCTCTGTGGCTCTTCACGCGGTAGCAGGTAGGAGCTCCGCGGAATAGATTCTGTTGCCTCAATCGTAGGTCCATATTACGAAATAGAAGGGCAATAAAGAGAGCCTACCTAACCCTACAAATTAACTTTATTAGCAGAAACTGCGGCCAGATTCCGGTTCTCCTGTGGAAAATTCACTCGAGAGTCCCTTGGGGCTTCGGGACCAAAGATATTCTGACAAGGATACCGTTTGCCAAAATTTCTCCCTTTTTGTTTTAGTTAAATGTTCATTTGCTTCTCCGTAGATTTTCGTTAGGAGCTCCCTGACCCGTCCATGTTAAAATCAAGCAACACCAAATTTCAGTAAAATCCAGATACTTTTAAGATGAAAAAGACTTTTTAAAGTATATTGCGATCAGGAAAAACCAGCAGCAAACCCTACAGTTCTCTAGAGGGAATTACTGCATAAACTTACGTGAAGACTTCGTCTTATCTAGGTCTTGAGTTAGGTTGAAGTTTTTTAGTTCCAACTATTGAATAAAGATAGTCGTTAATCATGAGTACATAATTTGCATTGGATACCTGGAATTAATAATGCTGAACTTGATCAAAATCCTGCGTGAATATGAGTATGTGTAATGACTAGATTCTCCAGTAATCGATGTGGTACGCACTTAAATTGTGATCAGACTTGTAGTGGTTGTGCTTCGAGACAAAAAACTTTTCTTGGTCTAAGGCCTTTAAATTTTTCTACAATTAATGTGCAATTAACACGCTGCGTGAATTGCAACGCAGACGATGCCCACTCCTTCCAAATAGCTCCCACAGCTGATAGATAAAACAGTGGGTAAAAATCTATTCACATAAGGAGAGCGTCATCAGCGAGATAATAAGCTGCGCGGGGTGACGAATGATATTAATTTATTAGCAACTAGAGCACTCTGAGACCGCGTTCCTCCGCCAATCTAGGCATTGCTAATTCAAATTGGTCCTGAAACTAAGATTTCCTTTTTGCCATCACCTAATCTCAGCCATTTGCGTATTTAACATTTCAAGCAATTCCTGGAGGAGATTTCATGAGGATCCGTCCATAACTTGCCTAGTTAAAGCTAGACAAACAGTATGAAAAATATAGCAACAAATAAATGAACAGAAAGACAAAAATTTGGCCTGTTGCCAGTGCTTGCAAATTCCATGAAGCTCGGCTCATAACTGTTGGAGTTATGTTACCAAGAAAAACAGGCAAGAAAATCACATGGTTGAACAAATCTTCAACAAAGGTAATGATCTCTTTTTTCTAACCTATCAAACATTTCCTGTAAATTTCGTGAAGATCCATCCAAAATTTTTTGAGTTATCTCTGTGGCAGACTGAGAAAAGAATAAAAAGACAAACGTACAAAAACATAACCTCAAAGACTGAGGTAATTGCCGCTTATTCATCAGGATAGACCATTACAGCATGGCTTTATGTGTCCTAGATTGCAATTTAAATTTGATATTTTTTTTTTGCTGCTGAACAATTCTCTGCAAAACTGCTCAGTTTGTTCCTTGTTTGAGATTCCTGTGCTATCAGGCAGGCATTTTGTTGAAGTTTCGCTCTTCGAATTTAGAATCTATTTGGCAGTTTTAGCGGGTCGTAGAGAATCGTGTGGTGTATAATCTCATGGTATAACGTTAGAAATTTTCAAAACTGACCTTAACTTCTTCCCCAGTTTATTGTGCGTTCCATTAGTCGAGCTGTAGCTTTATCCTTAGCTGCACCAATCTGTATTCCCTCTGTTTCCGTCACTACATTTGCTTTTTTTCACCACTAGATTTTAATAAACTATCACCGTCCGGTATGACTGGCGTTAAACCAATGTAGTGTATGCGAGGCAATTTAGTGACATCCAGAAGTCACAGGAATAATCGAATTGTAATGCCGAGGACATATATGCATTTCTACGCCCAACTGGTTGCTCGGATGTTCAGCTCGCGGGCCTTTTCGCTACATACATAAAATCAGTATCATAGATGCCGTGGCATAAATGACGTCCGAGTCTCGCATCCTTGCATCAAGTTGTCTGTGTAAATGAATAGTGTGTCCTCAGCAGAAGGCTATATTTGCTTTCTAACAATCTTTCCTGCTTTCTGAAGCCATTGCTCGCCAATTTTTCGCCAATTTTATGTAGTGAAACGAATTCGATGTACTTCCATATATCTTAATGCCTTGCCTCACATCCATTGTTCTCTAACGGTTTGTAAGGCCTGCTTGCACGCAAAAAATTGTTCACGGCCATGCAGAGACAGACAAAATGACACATGAATTGAGACACATTACCGGGACAGAGCTTACACCTCGTATAGTACAGTAATCCCAATAGTTGCCTGTCGATCCTGCAAATCCAGCAAGCCCTATATGCTAATCCAGCAAGTGCATAATCCTCACGCACATGTTTCTTCTACTCAAAAATATCAACTACTAATCAATAAAAAGGCTGT
The DNA here is from genome assembly GCA_001587735.2 of Parhyale hawaiensis. Classification (NCBI taxonomy): domain Eukaryota; kingdom Metazoa; phylum Arthropoda; class Malacostraca; order Amphipoda; family Hyalidae; genus Parhyale; species Parhyale hawaiensis. Next base: position 1,467,909 of record LQNS02277098.1, on the reverse strand, counting down.
AGTCTTTATGAACAAATACAAGTCAGCCTTTACAGAAACATCCTCTGCCGCTAAGGCAATTCAGTAATAAGCACAAAGCATGACGGTTGTTACTATGCCAACCCTAGCAAATGTCTTGGCCGCCCACAGGCTATTAGGCAGTTTTAGCTTCTGTGGGCAGCCAAGAATTCTGTTAGGGAGTAGCTTCTGAGGACTGCCAAGAGTTTAGTTAGGGAGTAGCTACCTTATGAGGGCGGCCACAAATTGTGCTAGGGAAAGCCAGCATGCGTGTTATTTTTAACCGTGACGCTCAGATACCGAGAGAGGGCTGCTGTAATGCGTGCAGCAGCTTTTAATTAAAGGGAATGACTCAAATAAATGAGTTTAATAGGATAAAATCTTGTGTCCGTGCGTGGTGTGAAGTAGCATTTATTGCTGCAGATTTTGTAATTTCTGGATAATGTTTACTTACAAGGCTTTACCTATTTGCTCTTCCAGTAGATGGCAACTGAACTTCGGAATTTTGGTTCACACACTGAATGTTGTTTCCTTGATAGCTTCTCTGGCAGATCGCCCTCCAGTAGATCACCCTCTGGTAGATCGCCCTCCAGTAGATCACCCTCCAGCAGATCGACCTCCGGCAGATCACCCTCCGACAGATCGGCCTCCGGCAGATCGCCCTCCGGTAGATCGCCTCCAGTAGATCGCCCTCCGGCAGATCGCCCTCCAGTAGACCGCCCTCCGGTAGATCGCCCTCCGGTAGATCGCCCTCCAGTAGACCGCCCTCCGGTAGATCGCCCTCCAGTAGACCGCCCTCCGGTAGATCGCCCTCCGGCAGATCGCCCTCCAGTAGATCGCCCTCCTGCAGATCGCCCTCCAGTAGACCGCCCTCCGGTAGATCGCCCTCCAGTAGACCGCCCTCCGGTAGATCGCCCTTCATTACATGACAACATAACTGCGAGGTCATATTTCATGCAGTACATGCTGCTTCCTTGTTTGCTGTCCAAAAATGACTTTCGTAAAACTTGATATTGTTTCTATATGATAAATGAGATTCAAAAGACACGTGTTTGTTTAATAAAGGGTGTTGCATCAAATGAATCACATGGTCTTAGCTTCTATTTCCAACTATTTTTTCATGTATGGTTTTGAAAAAGTAGCGTTAGCCCGCTTCCGAAGATTTTGCGTGAAATCTTATATCTCCAAACAAGAACAACATTCGCCAATTGTTACAAAGCGCAAACAAGTACTTAAGTTAGGCAGCTTTCGCTAAATCTTTACATAACAAACTTAAAAAATCAAGGAAGTTTGAACTAAGCCATTCAAAGAGTTATTTCCACTTTTATTTCGAGCGTTATTATGTTTATGATCACTAATAATTTGGGTGCAGTGCAAGACTGCACTAAATTATTCTGTAAATTAATCATTTTCCTAAATATTGTGAAGAATACATCCTCCCTCCCGTCTTTTGCTGTAGACTTATCCACCAATCATGTAGACTCGTTACACAAGGAAAAAGAGCTAACTAATACCAGCCTAAGGCATTAATTAGGACTACTTATTCATTCTACCTTGTCGATTTGTTAATAATTCGGTGATTACAGAAACATAAGTAAGAGCATGTACAATGCCTGAATGCAGTCGTGTAGAATCGCCCAATTATCCAAAAGAGCTATCTATGACCCGTTAAATGCGTTGAAACTACTTGTTCATCTTACCTTGCAGATTCGTTAGCAATAAGCTAATTACATAAATTGAATTGATAGCTAGAACAATAGATGAACCCAGCCTCGTAGAATCACCTGGGAAGCCAGAAAAATCATCTACAACTTGCCCGATGAAGATAATCTATTTCTTTTGCTTAGTTGATTCATTCCTTAATACATCGATTACAAAACTATAACTGAGAGCAAGTACAACGTCTGAATGCAGCCATGAGGCATGAGGAAGAGCGAGCTTGGCACGGGAGCGGGCCTGAGGTGCGCCAGTGCCAGTTGCGGCTCTGCTGGGCAGTGTGCCTGTGGTGGTGAAGTGTGTGTGTGGTGCATATGGTGCTGGTGGTCAGTCAGGTGGATATCAAATACCTTTCATTAAGAACACAATAGGTTGACAAATAAGTCTTCAAAATAACGAAATTTTACGCTATTAATTAGGCCCAGTCACATAAATAGGTGGCCACGTACAGGGAAAAAACGGGTACACTCAGCCTACACCTGCAGGCATGATTGGCATTAAGCAACTCTCATATGTTCAGGTGTAGTTATCAGGTGATTTCATCCAGTAGAAAATTATGGGGCGGAATTAAAGAATTAGCTGGTGAAAATTCCCCTGACTATCTGTTGTTGTGGATACATTCTTGGATAACGCTGTGATTACTTTACTTGTTATTTTCAGTTACGTTATTCAGTGCTTTGTTTGTGCGCAATTTCTTGCACGCAACTGCAAACAGTTCAAGCGGATAACGATTAGTTTCAGCTATTTTATTTGCCATTATTCCCCTTATACTTTCTTCATCGAAGTCTGCAACGCTTGTTAACGTAGTATTTCTCTCAGTCTTTTGAATTCCACCGTCGATATCGGTGTACAATTTCGATATTTCCATTAAATTAAATTATCAGTCTGGGCTTAGAGATTTAGTAGATGAAATGGGTGAGCTATAGCCGGAAATAATGGTGAGTGGGAGTTTGAGGTGATGATGAGTAGCACCTTGAGTTGATGGTGAGTAGGAGTCTGCGAGTGAGACACGATGTGACAGCCACACAAGCCATGAGCTGTTCGGCTGTTTACTGATGTTTGTTTGTCTTCAAGCCATGAATTTGCTTGCTAGCCATCACGCTTGCGTAGTATCCCGCGTCAGGTCCGCCAATAGTTTGATTTCTAGCCTGATATCGTCGTCATTTATTGCTGCGAGGGTCATGTAATAACCTGCGGCTGATCCTTTTTTTTCAGCCACCCGAACTCACTGAATTATGTAATTAAATAATTACTGCGAAGGTCTGGTAATAACCTGCGGTTGATCCTTTTTTCAGCCACCCGAACTCCCTGAATTACTGTATTCAATTAAATAATTACTGCGAAGGTCATGTAATAACCTGTGGTTGATTCTTTTTTTTTTCAGCCACCCGAACTCACTCAATTATTCAATTAAATAAACTGTTTCATCATCATTAATAATGTTCCCAAAATAAACTGCTGGGAGCTAAGGTAAAAGTTCAGTTACATATTATTGTATACGTACTAGTGATTTTTTTATCAACCAGCTTCAGAGGCTCTCCTGACCATCTATCTACCAGAACTAAGCTTCTTGTATCGGAAACATTAATAGCAAGCAAGTCTCCCTATTAACGGCAAGCTGCAGGATCGGCATTCTTTTCTAGTTAAAGTTAGCTAGTAACTTAGCGGCTAGTTGAGAGCCGTCACTAGGTGACAACATGGCACTAAGGGCTGGCTGGGTCCCCTGTGTGGGTATCCAACCTCCCAAGCCTTCACTTCAGTTTATTGAGGAGGCGGCGACCGTCACCCAGGAGTGTGAAGGAGTTCTAGGGAGTGGTAAAGGTGAGTGATGAGTGAGGCTGAATGATGGGTGGTGCTGAGTAGTGAGTGGTGATGAGTAGTGGTGAGAGACAGTGCGAGGTGTTGGGCGGGGAGTGATGATTAAAGAGTTGTGGCTGACGTTGAGTGATTAGTAGTGCTGAGTGGCGAGTGATGCTGGATCGTGAGTGGTGCTGAACTGTTAGTAAAGAGTGGTGGGTAGTGATGAGTGATAATTGTACTGAGTTTGAGTGATAAGTAGTAGGCAGAGTTGAGTGGTGAGTTGTATTGAGTGGTAGATGGACTGAGAGCTGAGTTGTACTAAGTGATGAGCTGTGGGTGGTGCTGAGACATGAGTGATGAGTGTCAGGTGTCGGTGAGTGTCATGAGTGGTAAGCATTCAACTAGGTCACGTAACCAAAGCAGATGACCCTCGCCAAAGCCAGATGCAAGCTACTTAAATGCTACTCTTAGTTCTATCCAACTTCCGAGTGACTCGCTACACAGTCGTCCGTTCAGTTTATGCGAGTACGTTCGGCTCGCACAGCGTTCTTGCTACCAACCGTCACTGTGTGTCGAGCCGACGTGCAGGTTGACCATCTGGTCATAAATTGAGAGTGTCACTGTATTGCTCACCTAAACATCTATAATGTAAATTAGTATTACGGTTAGAAAGACTTGCAGATGCACGCCTCTAATTTATATCATCTTTAACAGTGTATAGTCATACAAAGAAGAACTAGCCTCGGAGCATGAACAAGGTTATCAAGCAACCAACAGTCGCAAGCAAAACTGCAATGTTGTAGCTCTGCAGTTGCCAAAAATAAATACACCGCGAAAAGATAGAAGCTGCGAACTGCCACGCCTTTGCTTTTCTCCATTAGGGTGGTCATAGCTAAGAGCGTCTCAGCTCTACAGCAGCTGAGGGCCTCACCCAGTCACCCATCAACATATTATCGGCTGCACGTCACACCCACGGGCGGCAAAAGTGGCAAAAAAAGGGTCTTAAAATATCGAGACCGCGGCGCGGGAACTTCTTCCGCGTTCTGTCGTCTGGCTGCTGGCGGGAAAGATACGACCGGGGAGGTAGAT
>LQNS02277098.1:1400547-1429359 GCA_001587735.2 Parhyale hawaiensis | reverse complement strand
CTCTTTGAAAGAGACCTCAATGATCGCTTGCGAAACAACGGTCAAAAACTCAAGCATAAAGCTCGAAGAACGACCTTAAGTCAGCAGTTCTTTCCGTATTTTATAGTCAGCATTTGGAATAGACTCCCCTCTGATGTTGTTTGCGCGGAGTCAGTCAACGCGTTTAAAAATCGTCTTGACGTATATTGGGAGAGACATCCTCCGCAACTAAGAACTCCTGCGGGAGTTGCAAACACTTAACGACCAAAGCTTCCGAGGCAACCTTAATCCATCTCCTTCTCTCTCCCGCTCCAGCTACACAGTTTGATGTCTCTAAGCTCCGCTTGTCAGCGTCTCTTGAATGGGCTTGCGTGCATTCAAGATCGTCTCTTATGCATGGACTCTTCACCCCCCCCTTTTTTTCTCTCTCTCTCTTTTCTCCTGTCCTCTATATCCTACTAACATAATGGCAATAGCTCATAGAGTGCCGAGGCGTATGTTCCGGTGTCTCTTTGGGCATGGGCCTATTGGTTCGTCTACTGCCGCCTATCTGATCTAATCTAATCTGATCCATTGGCGAGGGCGGAGCTCTTGCCGGCTTACTTTCACGGGAAGCAGAGCAAATATGTGTTCTCATTGCCTCATGGATGTCACCCTGAACCTCATTAAACCTCTTTGACGTTCAGATCTGGTACAATCAAGGTACTGCTTGATGGCCTTCATCCGTATGGTGGTGTGGACCCGGTGGGCATGTTTTCTCTGTTTTATAAGCAGCTTGCTGGCGTTCTTGCCCGTAAGCTAGTTGTGATCTTCCAGTGCCTGATACGGTTAGGAAATTTTTTTCGATGTTGACGTGTTTTAAATAGTACTCCCATTCCGAACGGTCCAGTGTCGCCCATGTCGCCAACTCTCGACCCATTACACTGACGCCCGTTTCGTCGAAGGATTTCGAGAAATTGGTCGCTTGTAAGCTTGGTCGTTTTGCTGAGGTTACGGGTATGCTGCCTGCGGGTCAGTTTGCGCACAGAACTGGTTTGGATTGTTGTGACGCATTGTTGTCGCTGTCACACCATTTACAGTCTGCGCTGGATTGTAGGTCTGAGGCACGCCTTGTCCAGTTGGAATTTAGCTCGGCGTTTGACAGGGTCAACCACAGGGGTCTATTATACAAGATGGTGTCTTTTGGTGTGGGTGGAAGGGTTCTGTCAAACATTAGTGATTTTATTTCTGAGCGAACGCAGAGTGTTTCTGTTGGCTGAGTTTTGAGTGCCTCAGTCGCGGTGGTCTCTGCTGTCCTTCAGGGTAATGTACTTGGCCTGCTGTTGCTCGTTCGGTATACTACTGGCATGTTCTCTTTGCTGAAAAACACGATAATCAACTATGCCGACGGATCCACTTTGATAGCGGTGATACCTGCTCCTCGCATGCGTAATGCTATCGCCCAGTCTCTGAATAGGGATTTGTCCCGTAGAAGTGCATGGTGCTGGCCTGGAGTATGAAGCTGAATGCCAATAAGACCAAGTCGATGATTATCAGTCGGTCTCGGACTCTTGTACCGCAGCATCCACATCTAGAGATAGATGACACTTTGCTTCAGGAGTCTAGCTCCTTGGAGATTCTTGGTGTTTTGTTTGATGAGAAGCTTGCTTATGAGCCGCATATTAGGTAACTGGTGTCACGTGCTTCCAGTAAGATTGGGCTCCTGCGGAGGGCAAATTCTGTGTTTGGTGACAGTATGGTTGTCCGCAGATGTTTTTATGCTTTTTTTTCCTGCTTGTGTTGGAGTATTGCTCACCGGTCTGGGCTTCAGCTGCTGACACTTATTCGCATCTGTTAGACCGACTTATTAGTCCAGCCAGCTGGCTGGACGCAGGTAATGATATGGTGAACCTGTCCCACATGAGATGGGTTGCCGAACTCTGTGTTTTATAAGGTGTACAACGATGAAAGGCATTGGTTGTATTCTTCTGTCCCTACCCTCAAGGTCTTAAGGAGAGAAAATCGTGCTGCGGTCGGCGCGCACTCTTTCACGTTGGAGGATGTTGGATGTCGAACTAATCAGTTCAGTCGCTGCTTCGTGCCCTGGTCGGTTAAGGCTTGGTATTTATTGCCAGCATCAGCTTTCGGTCGTATTGGCATTTATGTCAGCTATTAATGGTTTTTTGCTGGATTTCCTTTAGCGACGTTTCGTGTTTCCCGGTGTTGCAAAGTGCTTCATTTGGGTTGTATTACCTGTCCGTGGGAGCTCAAGCGTGAAGTTTTAATAATAATAGATTATTCTATATGCCTCAGCCAGTAAACTGAGTTGGGTCGCGAGCTAAGTAATCCAAACATACGCCAGTTCTTGTTTTTTTTTCCATTTCAATGTCGAATATCTCAATCCAGAAGTTTAATTTTTACAAGTTTATCTGAAAGATTTCACTTAGATTTATTTTATATCTCTGTACTTGTGGGAGACATAATTAGTAAATAAACACAGACTGATCTTTGGAATAACAATGTTTTGATCGTTAAGTTGTGCCGGATAAAGCATTAACTAATATCACTCAAAAGAAAATACAATACCTGTCCTACAACTCACGTCTAGCTCGCATTTCAAGCATGTATGTTCTCATAAGCATCGCGCTATTTAACTGCACTGTTTGTTTGCTTGATTTCTTGTTTGATTAATAATTTTGTTAATCTCTACATCCCGATCTGGATCATTAGATATGAGAAAATCCTTCTGCTGAACTGCAAAGGGGGCACAGACAAATGAAGATATGAAGATGGAAGACTCAGACGCACAATTTTTCAAGGCACTTTAGGTCGTTGTGACGTCATCATTACCATTGTCTCTTGGTGCGACTGAATTAACTTAGATAGCATTGGTATCATGGATACCATCATACGATTTACTGCAAGCGATGAAGTATGACGTCATCGTTGTTGTTAATCTTGAAGCACAACCCTGAAGAAATGCCCGTCTGCGTTTATTTGTCTGTGAGAAGACCATTGTATGGTGTTTCCTAAATGCAATAATTTAAAGTGTCTGCAGTAGCTCTAAGTGGTAGCATAGAGGCTATACAGAACCTTCACTTGATATCAAAGATACTAGGAAGTACCTTTACGTGGTAGTATAGATACTACGAAGTACCGGCACGCGGCACAGAAACTTGGTTGCACATTTTTCCTAAAACGAACTTTTTTTCTGCTCTCTGAGAACACAATACTTATATTGAATAGAAAAATAAATTAGGATTAGATGAAGAGATTCCTCAAACCAGAAAGCGAAAACGAGTAAAGGAAATGTGATTTTTTTCTTAGGTAATACTGAAGTAATTTTTTACTCATCGTTCCAGGACGACGCGGGCCACTAGTTTTTGACGAGTGGGATGCAGCAAAAAAAAGTGTTTTGATTAAAAAAATACATATAAATTAGCATATATTAAAAATAAGTTGACATTTAGGGAGGTTAAGATGGAACCAACGGCTAGTATAGTTTTCATTTTTTTTAAAGAGATTCTATCTTAGTCTTACTAACTTCTTTTGTTCTTAATATCGACAGCAGGCAAATTAAAAGACATGGTGCATTAGATCAATTTGAACACGTTTCGATGAGATAATTGCCGGTTCTCATTGAAATATTTTCACGAATGCACGTGTATCTCATGAAATGAACAACAAATGATTTGATACACTTTGCTTGCCAGTGCAATATTTTCGAGATTATTCGTATCTGTTTCCCTAATTTTAAATTTTACAAGCACAAAATACTTCAAGTCTAAAAGTAATGCATGTGACAATGAAAATAGTCCAAGTTCCAAATGTCAGTCTTTGATTGTGACTGGCACCTATTTTTAAACAGAATAATATCAATATCAAGCTTACGAGCAGTCAGAAGATTGCGCAACTACATATACTGTAAGTTCGTTGCTTGGCAACTTTCAAAGTTCAAGGTCGTCGTAAGTTGAAGTTTTCTGTAGTTGAGACTTCTTTTTTCAGGTGTTTGACTGTACCTGAATTAGTGAAGTGATGGCGAGGTAAATGGAATATTTGCTTTGCTTATAGCGTATTTGAGTATTTAGTGTAATGCATATTGCACTAAAAAAAATTCTTGCTGAAGACTTGAAATAGTTATGTAAACTCCACGGAATTTGTTACCAAGATTTAACTACCCATTGCTATACTGTAGGTGATCAGACTTTTTGACAACAAGGATAGTGTTCGGTACTTCATTAGGGTCAATGCCCCACTGCATTTCATCTTAAACATTAAAGACTAGTCTCGGGCAGTAACTGTTCCCGGGCACATAAAGGCCACTCCCTTTAAGCAATGTGTCATCGACACATGAGGACTACATTTACCTGCAACATGATCTCGGTCCATCAAGGCTGTTCTCTGACTGTAACTCAGCCTGGAGGTATCGCAGTCAGACCGTGACCTTAACTAAACCAGGGCACAATTTACTTTGTGTTGCGTGTTACAGTCATCACGTCTTTAGCGTCTAAGTTACTACAGTTGCAGCAGTGTAAGGTGTGTCTGTGTGAATGCTTAGGTGTCTGAGAGTGTAGGGTGTATGTGTCGCAGGTAGACACGCACGGGTGTGATGTACGTGTTGATCGCTGACGAGACGCCATTGTGTGATGTTCGTGTGCGCCACGGTTCACAGCTCTAGGGTGTGTTGTGCGAAACACCATAGTACACAGCGCCAGTGTGTGCTGTGTGTGTGTGTCCTAGTGTACACACCCGTGTGTGCAGGGCGAGAGTGTAGCAGTCAACACGGCCTGATGTGCAGTGCGGCTGTTTACACGGCAGGCTGTTTGGATCCCTAGTGGTTTGTTGTGACGCGTATGTGAGTCTGTATGTTTGTGTGTGCCCGTCTTATGGTGCGTGCGTCTGTCCCAGAGCACATGACCTTCATGCGCCTGGCACATGACGCACTGAGGAAAGGAGCACATATCGTAAGATGTACTCGATGCGTATAGGTTAGGAGCACATGTCACATGACGTAAAAATGGAAGAGGAGAACATGTCACATGACTTAAATGAAAGAAATAGAAGAAGAGCACATGTCGCACGACGGAAATAGATGATGCGCAAACATCACATAACGTAATGAAGAGGCGTGCATGTCAGATGACGTCAATCATGGAGGAGAAGCACATGTCACATGACATAAATGGAAGAGAACCACATGCCATATGCATAACATGGTAGAGGAACATATATCGCATGAGCACCAGAGTAGGAATATCACAGATCTACTTGAAAAGTATGCAATAGTCCAAGTATCTATTCCCACGTGGACTGTCTTGATCTCTAAGGGCTTTTTCTTCACAATTGTGATACAGCGGGGACTCGAGAGATTCAAAGTCCTCAAGAGACTACTGGTTTAGTGTATTCAGAACGACAACAGCTCGTAGAGCGCCGGAGTGTGGGTTTGGCACCTCTCTGGCAATGGGCCTGTTGGTGCGTCTACTGCCAGCTGCGGCAGTTCAGTGTCGTGGAGGTGTAAGTGCGCACAACACGTCTAAAACTTTGTAAAGGCGGTTTCACACTGCAGGCTTGTGTTTCCCGTCGGTACGTAGTTTAAAGGATTCGAATATATTGCTAATTACCTGTCAACAGCACTGTATGCCAACCACAAGAAGTGCTAAAATGGCAGAGGTCACGTCAGCTAGTTTTAGCAAGAATCACTTGTGACATTTCAAATGTTTCTTTAAATTTGCAGTGAATTAGAATTGAAAACGTTGGGTACGTGCTTCCTGTTCACGAAGAAACGACAAAACTTCAGCCGGGCTCTGATGAGGTCAAAAGACTGTAGTGTGGATCCTCCCTAGTCTGCCGCGCTTTCTTCCCGAAATTCATGTATTCGCTCAGTATTCTCTGTGTTTGCTCGGTAGTTTCAGTCGCCTACAGTTTTTCTTTTCGTCTCGAGCAGAAGTCGCAGTAAGACGTAGCTGTGGAGGGTGGTCACCTGCAGTCGAGACAAAGAAACGAGTATTCGAAAATTCGAAAAACAAGATGGCGGATGAAGAGGACGTCTCTCAGACAAAAGATAGGACCCAAGAAGAGCAATCAGAAGAAAAGTCTCAGCCGTTAAATTCCGAAGATAAGGAAAAAACGAGGGAAGAGGCCCCGAACGAAGATAGAAATGCCACTGAAAGGGATGGAGATGAGAGAATAAGCGCAGAGGCAGAGCAAAGGGTCGAAGAAGAATCTGTCCGGGAGACAGTTGAGAAAACCGTGGAAATTGAAGAAACGAGAGAAGTCCGAGAAACTGTGAGTAATTTGATTATCAATTTTCAAAAAAGAAACCAATGTTGCTATTCTCAGTCTCTAGCCAGGCAAATAAGGTAAAGAACAAAATTCGTTCGTATTTGTTGGCAGTTCAAATGCTACAGAAAACTATTGGTTCTGGCTCGTGCGGTTGCTATATGGAATACATCATTTACATCATTTAAGTTACGTAAAGCAGTATAGGTTGTAATTTAGGCTATGGACGCCCTAATTCATAATATCATGACCTTATACTGTAATTTAGTAGAGGAGTAGAAAGAGTCTTTATGATGTACCTATGGTAAAAATTTGCCTATAGCTATGATACCTTATGCTTGTTGTATGTCCCTTGATTTGACTAACAATTAACCAGTGTTACTGCCTCTTCAGGTTTTGATAACTAATCTCAGATGTATTACTAGATAATGAAACGTCACAATGTTAAAGATGTTACTGAATTCATCATTATTTTTGTACAGCTGCACAAATTATCAAGAAAACAATGTGAAAGATGTCTCTTTATGTTTTCAGTATCCGTATAGAAGCACAATTTATGTTTTCTCCATATTTAGATCCAAACGAATTGATAAGTTTGTTTTTAGCAACTATCCAAGAAAAAGTAACTTAATTTTATTTAAGTCGATTAGATGCAAGAAAAGCTTACGATGCACAAATAACTGATGATCTAGGTTTGAGTTTCGAACATCAAAAATTTCAGTTTCATCTTACTGCTCTAGAGATAGTAGTGTAATCAAATTTTAATTTAAAGCACTATTTTCATTGCAAATATTATAAAAATCAAAAGCAAGGCAAATGTTAAACTCTCAGAGCTAGCCTAAATAATAATAATTGATCTTATCCTTTAAAGTTAGTCAATAGTTGATATTAGTATGCTTGACCCATAGACCGCAACAATACTTGACTCTTAGGTCTGACGCTGGCGGCCAAAAGTCGGCAACGAAAAAATGGGATATTCTCAAGAGCTATTCTTTTCCCCCTATCTAATACTGAAGAAAAAATTCCAATGTACCCAACATTTTTCTTACGGTGAATGTATCTTGGATACAGCGGGGACGCACTTGGGAGCTTGCCTGCATGTCCGTGTCTGGACATGTTCATAATAGCTCATGGGAAAATCCCATTTTTTTCCATTTTGACCTCCAGCGTCAGAGGCCACTTGGACCTAAGAGTCAAGTGCTCTTGCGGTTTATATGTGACCAATGCATCCTTCAATATTTTAAGCTTGATAAAATTACTGCGCTTACGTTTATGCAGAACGAAAGCTAGAACAGGTCTCTGAAGCGCTTTCTTCAATGTTATTTTGAAGTTACCATTCGTCTTTGCTTTTACTTCTGTTATAAATATACGACTAAGGAAGTAAAGTGACTTTCCATCAGTGTTTTAATTCTGCATTTAAAAGAAAAGAACAGTTATATTATGTTTATCATAACTGCGTCATTCAATTTTCGTAATTTAGCCAAACATGTAATCTTAAATCTCCCAGAATTCTCTGTTCCACTTAGTTGGTTAGTGAATAATACCTTCGCTTAGGAGGTTCTGTTTTTGTCGTGTTTGTCTATTTGTATGTTTGTCTATTTATCTGTCACCAAAACCACTCAAAAAGTTATAGACGAATTTTTACGAAATTTACAGGGATTGCTAGGCTTGTTAGCAGTAACAGATGTTTAACTTTTGGTGAAGATTCGTTCTACTGTTAGATTGCTTTTTTTTCTGCCTATTTTTTCTGAGCTGCATACCCCCAAAAGTTACGTACACTTTTGTATGAAATACACATAGTGGTTAGGTTTATCATGAAGAGTAAATGACCAAACATTTTTGTGATGACCTGTTCGTTTGTTTGTCTCTGTTTCATTTTGTGCTTGTTTACAAAGTAACTCAAAAACTTATGAACAGATCTTTATGAAGTTTACAGGATTTATTAATAATGCTTAATGACTTTAATGATTAAATTTTTGTGATAATCGGTTTGGTTTATTTGTGTGTCACAAAAGCTTTTCAGAATGTTCGTCAGCAACATAACTCATAAAGTTATGATCGGATCGCAACGAAAGTTAGAGAAGCTATTATAACTGATGCTATTATTGCGAAAGACACAAATGATTAGCTTATGGTGCTGATACAAAGGAAATCATAGTTTCAGAACCAATTTTAATTTTTCGTTACCGTGGCCTTGTTTGGCTTAGCTAGGTATGCGCTCTACGAGTTCTCTCGTGTCGTTTTTGTTTTGTTATGAACGTCATGAACTGGGGAGATCGCTGTAGAATACGTTTTACAGTTTATAGATCACAGTTCGGATAATGCAAGTTATTGCATTGTTGTACCAAGTGCCAAGTTTTTTTTTTCTTTTTCATTGGTCATTCCACACTGCCCTCGATGCATTTTATGCATTGAGCTTTACATGTGTTTCTGAAAACCTGTTGATGTGTCAACACAAGCTAATACTGCCGTCAGAACTATACAATGACTTCGAAAACGTTCACTCTCAAATTTAACTGCAAACAATTATTCTATTTCCTTAATGTCGAATTTCAAATTGACGCTATTTACAGTAATAATATCTACTTATTTCCGCCCTCCGCATATATATCAATCTGGCGAATTTTGCAAAAAATCCTAATATCACCTTTTAAACGCTTGCGTATCTCTTTCTCACATTCTGAGACATGTTGTCGCAGTAGTGTTGCCTTACGCTTCTCTTATCTTTATATGCGGTCTGCAGGAGATAATTGACTCTAGGAAACAACAGTTTCATGATAATATCGCACGACAGCAAGGAAAAGGACATTTTACAAGAAACTTCCAGTGAAATTCAATTTAGCAAGGTAGTGGAATAACACCAAAAGTTACTCAGTTCCTTGTGAATATACCGCTTACTCAAAACACTCACCTTTCCGTATTATATGAATAGGTGTCTTATATCGAGCACACCTGAAACTCCCTTCCTCATTATCTGATAAACGAGTTCCGGTATATCACAAGCCGTGAAGATTTGGCACTGCGCCAACCTTGACGTTGAGCGTTTGGCAGCAGCACCCTACCGTCTCATGTTCCCTCCTATAGCTTCTTCCCAGCTACCGATAGACCATTAAGTTCCCACCTATTGCTTCTCTCTCTAGACCATTATGATCCCACCTATTGCTTCTCTCTCTAGACCATTGAGTTCCCGCATATTGCTTCTCTCCCTAGTTCATTATGTTCCCACCTAGAGCTTCTCCCCCAGCTACCACTAGGCCATTGAGCTCTCACCTATTGTTTCTCTCCCTAGACTATTATCTTCCCACCTATAGTTTCACCACAGGTACTAATAGACCATTGAGTTCCCGCCTATTGCTTTTCTCCCAGCTAGCAATATACCATTATGTCTTCTCCTATTGTTTTACCCTCAGCTGTCAATAGACCAATCAGTTCTCACTTATTGCCTTCCTCCCAGTTACAACTAAGCGATTTAAGGGGTACTTCCTTACTTGATGATTCTTCGGACGAGGTCCAGGTAGTGTGGTGGTGTCATGGCATACAGTATTTACTTCAGCTAAGGAGGTCATAATTTGTTCGCTTGGCAGCGTAAAATATCTTGAAGAAATTCACAGAAAATGTTTGGGGTGCTATGAGGAGCCAGTAACAAATTATTTGTGACGAACTCTTAGTCTCTCTTTTATCAGTAACAAAACCCAAAAAATATGAATTTTTATGCAATTTGCAAGAACCGCCAGGAATGTTAAGAAAAGCAAATGGTAAGCTTTTTGTGATGATCGTTCGCCCACTTGTGTGTTTGTCTCCCTAATTGTCAAAACATAACTCGAAAAGTTATGGACGGATCTATTACGAAATTTCGAGAAACTGCCAGGAATGTTACGACGAGCAGCTGATCATATTTTGGTGGTAACTACTTCCGCCAAAAAAAGTTATGTTTTCGTCGGGTTTGTCTGCCTGTCAGTCTCTTTGTCTGTCTTTCTGTCTGTCATCAAGATAACTCAAAAAGTTATGGACCGATTTTGACGAAATTTACAGAGATCTTAGGTATGTTAAGTGGAACAGATGATAAACTTTTGGTGAAGGTCCTTCCATTCGTTTGTTTGTCTGCCTCATTTTTCTCAATGCCTTAACTCAAAAAGTCATGGTCCAATTTTTATGAAATTTACATGAGTTGTTAGGTATATTACGAAGAGTAAACGAACTAGATTTTTGTAACGATCCGTTTGTTTGTTCGTTTGTCACTGTTTTTAATTTTATAGTTGTTAGCACAATAACTCAAAAGATAATGAATGGATCTTTATGAAATTTCTAGGGGTTGTTAGTAATGTTAAAAGACATGAATGATTGAATTTGGCGCAGCTTGGTTTGCTCGTTTGTATGTTTGACACTCATGTTTGTCTTAATGCTTGTTAGCAGCATAACTCAAAAAGTCAAGAACAGATCTTCAAAACACTTACTGAAGCTATTAAGACTATTAAAGGGCATAAATGATTAGATTTTGTTGTTGATGCAAAGAAAATCATTGTCTGAGAACCAATTTTAATTTTTCGTAACCGTTGCCTTGCTGTCTGAGTGCCTTAGTTTATATTCTAGAATAGTAAGAAACAACGATCTTCATACACCAGTTGTCCACAAATTTTTAATTTTATAAAGTGGTTGAAAATCGTAGTAGCACTTCCTTGAATTTAAACAGTTCTTCCACGCCCAATTATTTTCAAACTCTCACAGCAATATTACACACTAGAAAAGCACACTGAGAGCGCATACTTCCGCCAAGCAAGGCAGGGTTAAGAAAAATTGAAATTAGTCGTGAAACCGTAATTTTTTTATCATGTTCAAAACTTGATCTTTTGTACCTCTCAACATTTTTGACTGTTCCTATGTTTTCTTTAAAAATCCGTTCTTAATTTTTGGGTTACGTTCTTACGTGAACTGAGATATAAACATAGTGAGACACACAGACGGACCAACCGATCTTCACTTAATTTGGTCAATTGTGACTTTTAATACTTTTTACAATTCCTCCATGTACGTCATGATGATGCGTTCACAACTTATTCCGGTCATCATACTAACAACATAATGCAAGCAAAAAGACATACGGACTAGCATCATCATAAAAAATTTGTCGGTTGCTCTTCGAAACATTCCCGAGTAAAGCACATACCTCCGCCAAGTAAGGCAACAGTAATGAAATATTCAGATTGGTTCTAAATCTACTGTATGATAGCTCTTCTGTAACACCGAAATCGAATTATTTGTGCCTTTTGACAGTAATAACCGCTACTGTAATTTTCTTGAAGATCCATTAATAACTTTTTGAGTTATGTTGCTAACAAACGTTCTGATAAACATTAGTCCAACACACAAACAGACCAACCGATCATCCCAAAACTTAGTCATTTCTGTGTTCCAACGTTACTAATAATTTCTGTAAATTTCATAAAGATCATTTCATTTTGTGTTATTTTGCTAACAAACCTAATATGAAGCATAGCGACAAACAAACGAATAGCCGAATCTCAAAAAAATTGGTTGTTTACTCTTCGTAATATTATTTTCTTGACATGGCATAAATATATTGTAGGCTTAGCTGAGAAGCAGTTTAACAAACTATTGTTAGCCACGACGCGCATTTCGCTGTTCATCAGCTCATCAGATGAGAGACTCAAAGTTGTTAAATATGACTCTTAAAATGCTGAAAAATTTAGAGAGGTTATATCATAGGAAGGTGTAGCTATGATACCGGCTGTTGCAAAAGTATAAATGACATCTTTAATTTAGCAAATGCTTCAGTAATTTTCAGCAATGGTCCGTTACGTTGACTCCAAGTACTGCACTTTGTACAGCAACACACAGATGTACTGAGGTCAACAGTCTTCAACCTGTCGAAGTTAAAAGGCTAGCACATCAGCATGGCAGACTTCGTAATAGTTACAAATCGCACAATTGGAGAGAAAAAAAAAAACACACAATAGCTCAAAGTTAACTTGGAAACGCAGCTGCAAACGAAGATTATTGTACCCCACGACGTCGAAGAATTGCGAAGCGCACAGCGCTTCAGTTCGAAGACATAAGCGATGCATCCTCAAGTAAAAATTCATCGGAGTTGAAAAGACCGAAATTTCTTTTTGTAGTTGCGTAATATACCTAGCAATTCATGCAAATTTCATAAAAGTCTGCCTAGAGCTTTTTGAGTTAGGGCATTAAGAAAAAAGAGGCAGATAAACAAACGGATGAAAGGATCTTCACCAAAAAATAATCATGTTTCTCCTAACGTACCTAACAATCCCTGTAATTTTGTAAAACTCCGTTTATAACTTTTCGTGTTATCTTGGTGACAGACCAACAGACAGGCTGACAGACAGACAAACAAACAAACTTGACGCAGACATAACCTCCTTGGCGGAGGTAATAACTCCTGCGAATTTCATAAAGATCCGTTCATAACTCTGAGTTATTTCACCAAGAAATAAAGGCATTCAAGCAAACAAATGGTTGAACGGATCTTCACCGAACGTTAATCATCTGTTGCTCCTAACATAGTTAACAATCCATATAAATTTGATGAAGAACCGTCCATGACTTTTTGAGTTATCTTGGTAACAAACAAGCAAACAAACTCAGACAGAAACACAGCCCCTTTGTCGGAAGTAATAAAGTGAGCATAAATCCACGTAATTACTTACCTTCCTGTGCAATTCTGTAGTAACAATCTGTACACAGTGCGTGCGTGAGCACAATGTACCAGGACTATGTTACTGCCTTAGAAGATATCTTAGTCGCCCTCGAAGCTATAACTGAAAATTAGCTTCTGGGACTACCAAAGATTCCAATAGGGTCTGATGCTTATCGGCGTCCTGTTGCTGATGCAGTTACTCGCTAGTGACACAGCTAACGCAATTGTTACTGAATGCGACCTTTTTCACATTGCCTAAACAAATAATAAAGTTAATTGAATAATTAATCAATTAATTTAAGTATTCAATAGTCGTAGAACCTCCAGAGATCACTGGATCCAAGCCAAGGTGCTCGCTAATATAGCACCTCATTAATCATGTGCAGAACCGGTGGGTGCAGTCTGGGCTGCGCATTGACAGCGTGCAAGTGTGTGATGCTTATGGTAATGAAGAATACTTCGCTAACTTCCCTGCTGCCTGCTCACCTACAATCCCACCTTCAGCATCCTCCACCGCTGAGTTTTACCCAACCCATCCTGCGACCAGCCATTTTTCAACCAAAACCGCTGCGCCTAACACCACCATCGCTCCTACTTCCCCCGTTATCAGTACTGCTGATGTGGCATTTACTTTTGCTACAAAACCCAGTAGCTCTGAGGTATTTACTACTGCAGCCCAAGCTTCTTCATATCCAGACCAGACTCTACTCGCTTCTTCTGTTATTAATCCTTGTGGTTTGGAGCCAACATCCTTCTCTATTAACACTAATCCCTGCAGTGTTACGAACTACACTTCTTTCCCTCTCAATAATCCTTTTACTGCGGCGAGTTACGATCCTTCAAGTTCCTCCAATGCTAAGACCAACATAACTTTCACCGGCTTCAGTTCTGCAAGCGTTGGTTCGGTGGTTGATCCGCGTGGAACACTGCCGTATTGTGCCGAACCTTCCCGGAAATCACTTGACCCCCAGCCTCCAACGGCAGTTAATGCTGCTGCGTTAAGTGGCATAGACACCGTTGCACCGATCGCCAACCCATCTAATTTGAATTTCAAACCCTGGAAGACTCAAACTGCTTCTGCTAACATGTCGTCCATAGTCTCATCTGCCTCAGGCATTGACGGCTCTTCTACTTTTGAGCCCAGTTCCATCAGTTTACCAGATATTAGCCATTTTCTCCATAGCAACAGATACACTTTGCATCGAGAGCAACCTCAACAAATCTCTGCTGGTACCAATTTTGCTAATGCTACGTCCAGCGAAGAGTTTGATATGGGGACCAGTCCCAAATTAGATGCATTCTTACACATTGCGCTGCCGAAATCAAATGGACATGACCCTGCTTTCGCCAGTGTTAACGCTCCTATCCATTCTGATAAGTTAGCGGATGATAAGAAGTTTACACCAGCTATCCCATCAACAGAGTGCCAAGAGAATCAAACAACAAATAATGGCTTCTACCCTCTGTATGAAAATATTGTTCCGAGCAGTCAACGTACCAGACCTTGCGTTACAAAATCTCGACCTCCAATTCCAAAATCATACCAACCAATGCCCAAAATCCTTTTGGCAACCCCTGCGTCTAGCACTTCTAATCGCCCTTCCTGCTCTGCTTCGATTAACTATGCTCTTTCATCATCCTCAGCTTCATCAAATGTTGCCACTACCACGAAACGAGTGCGATTTACTGACTCTCCCAACCTAGAACACGATAAACTGTCTGTAGATTTCCGATCGTCGACAACGAGTGGCGGTAAAGAGCGGGCTGGTTTTCCCAAACGAGAAACATTTCCAAAAAGACAGAGAGACAACGATAATGCGCCTACGCAATTTGCGCGTGACCAGCTTCCATGGGACAATGAGAATGACTGTAGTAAATATGCTAATAGGCTGCAAGCAACGACGTTCAATACTCGGCCCTGTCCATTCTCTAAGACCTGGACACCATCCTACCAATCTACTAAATGCCGCAAGACAAGAGTGGTGCGCCAGGTGAGGTTGCCGTGCATGGGGACGACATGGTATATAATTTGGAGACGATTTATTATGAATCCTACATTGGCGCATCTGGTAATGCTAGACGACAACTTTGTGTTTTTGATAAGCATTTTGGTAACTGGTAACAGTTGCTTTAAGTGCACGGCTGGATGCAAATTGTGGTAACATAAATATGTAGTTACATGGTGTATATGGTGGCATGTTAAATGATTGTTATACCAAGTTACCTATATACTTATTACGCATGTGCTCATCTACCTAACATTGCTCACACATATTTATTGACCACACGGCTATGTAAAGTTTATAATTCCTTAAAATATTACTAATAATAATAAAGTCAGATCCCATCATGACTTGTACAGGATATGCCGCCGTTGTTCATGCCAATCAGTTTTTTATTCATGTTCAAGTTTTGCGGTATTCTTTCCTACACCACGTTACTTATTTTATAATATGCATGCAAGATTTACCTCCATTTGTAAAACATTTTTACCTCATTATCCGCAACTTTCATCCCTTCTAATTTAGTTCCATACCTTGCCCCTCCCTACTTATTTGATTTTCATCTGTTCTCTGGTTCCTATAGTCTCTTTCTATCACTACTCTTCCCTTTTCAGCAAGAAACAGCTGCCAGAGATGATTTTCTTCTATTTTCGGGTTCATAGTCTTTTTCTATCTCAACATTTCCCTTCTCAGCTGCTGGAGATAATTTCCTTCTCCTTTTTTGCTTCTGCAGTCTTTTTCTATCTCAAAATTTCCCTTTTCAGCAAGAAACAGCTGCTGAAGAATCTGGACAAAACGAAACGGCATCCTCAGAGCCAGCTGTGGCCGATGAGAAGGACGTTGTCGACAGTNTCTCCTTTTTTGCTTCTGCAGTCTTTTTCTATCTCAAAATTTCCCTTTTCAGCAAGAAACAGCTGCTGAAGAATCTGGACAAAACGAAACGGCATCCTCAGAGCCAGCTGTGGCCGATGAGAAGGACGTTGTCGACAGTAAGGATCGAAGTGCTTCTGAGGACGTCCCTAGTGCAGCAGAGGCTGCCGACAGTACTGTAGAAGAAAAAGAAACATCGCCGCGTGTTGCTTCAGAAGGCGCTGAAGCTTCCGCTGAAGTTGTTGAAAGAGAATCCGAACCTGTGTGTGAGGTCCCAGAAAGTGAAGAAGAACCTTCGCCTGAAGCGGCACCTGCGGAACCCGAGCCTCTTCCTGCAGTTGTTGAAGCGGTAGTTGAGCCATCGCCAGAAGCTACCACCGAAGGCAGAGCTCCACTTCCCGAGTATCTACCTGAGGAAACCCAAGCCCAGGAGGTTGGACCAGCAGCTGTTGAAGCTGAAGAGAGACCTGAGGAGCCAGAAGTTCCAGTTGGTGACCAAATTCTCGAACCCGCCAAGTCAGCAGGCGAAGTTACGGCAGATTCCGGCAAGACACTACGACCGGAGCCGGTTTCGTTCATGGAAAGAAGTCCCGCTCGTAGTGTTGAAAGATTATCTGAAGGGAGAACATCTATGGAGAAAACCGTCAAACTTGGCAGCGGTGAAGTCCGTGTACCAAACCTGAAAGCACAGCTGGACAGCGTCATAAAGGAAACTGAAGAAAACGTTCCACAAGAACCAAAAGATGAGAAAGTAGAGACACAAGGAGAAGAAGGTCTCTCCGATGCAGAGGTGCGGCTTGATAGATTTTTGCTGTGTGAAGTTAGCACTACAAAAATGCTACGAAAGTGCAGGTGGATTGTTTGTCTTAGCAGAGTGACGCCAGCTACTCTATATATTTATAAGAAATCTATAGGACAAGAAGCGACAGGTCTCCTGTGATCGGGAGGGTGGGTGCATTAGGGCATATTTACGCCTTCGTGGCACGAGTAGTCCAAAAATAATTCTCTGCTAGAGTACAATTTTCTAGTAAATGATTCATGTTATGTACACTTCAGCTAAACAGCAGAGCCAGCAGAATTGCCTTCTGTCTTATTATGCATTGCCTGTTATCGCTTTCATGAACTTTGAAACTATTTAAAGGTCATTTTCACTGAAACGACAGTATCTCAGCTATACACTGGAAGATGAAGCCATTTTTTGTATGCATTTAAGCAGAGTAAGCTGGGTGTCTTGTACTGCTACGACGGCAAGCAATGCTTTCTGAGCAGTGGGTGGACTGAAGTATTCAACCTCAATTGGAGTAAAGAACGCTAGTGAGAGCAGCGTTCGTATATACCCGTGGACAGGAGCTAGCATCCATGACATATATTTATGGTCATAGCCTCAGTACATTATTATGTATGCTAATCGTGTGCTACACAGCTGTCAATTCTTTATTGCTATTATTCTTTATATCTACAATGAAAACAGTTTGCTGTAACCTGCTTCATCTCTCTCTTTCATATATCTTAACTCTTTACGTTCCCATTTCTACTTCTTTTGCTTCCTGGTAATTTTCGGCTTATCATTAAGTTGGCTGCTCAACATCAGTAACTTGCCACATATGAAAAGCTTCCGACACAGCAATCCAAGCAAATATTTCTCTACGCTAACAAATGTTCTATCAGTCACTATTTGGCAATTACTTCACTGTGTCGATGGGCAGTTTTTTTCAACACATCTGAAGCCTTCAAGCGCTTTAACCGTCTCCATTAATGGTTTAACCTTTTACCGGGCGAGTGACTATCCGCATGCGGTCTCTCCCGTAATGCTATTCCTACAAGAGCGAGTTTTAGCCGCCCGGTGAAGGGTTAAGGGCTGCACTGTACTGGTACGAGGTGCTCATGGTACATGTGAAGCGCAGCACCAAAAACTTGCTATCAGTTATGCTTGTGTTTGTACCAGTAGTTAGATACCTTATTTGATGTCTCACTCAATAACCATGATATCAGCAGTTACAAGAGGTGTGCTGTAATCACAACGTAGTTTGGTTACCGTAGCCTGAAATATGTAAAAGTAACCAGAAAATTGGTTATGAGAGCTCCAGCTGTTGACAAGTGTTCTAAGTTAGATAACAATAAAATTCTTTGTTAATTGTAATTTCAGTGACAGAGTTTGAGGCAGCTATACTTGTTTATTTACACCGGGTTTCGCAGCTTACTCATTTGCATAATTTCTGAGCTTTCTTTAATTGAAATGGATATTTGTAAGCGGTTCGTTTCGTTACTTTAACTCGTGTCACAATCGTCGTTACCGGTTTCCTGGTTGAGATTGCGACCCAGTTTGCGTGTACGGCTGGGTTACCCATGTAGCCTCGGTAACTCTAATATTGCGATTACAACACGCCTCAGATGAACCAGCAGCGGTAACAGCAATTGTACGAGGGCACTTTGTTGTGTGTTACTGAGGCATTCCATGCAGTCGAAAATTCAACCTATTAGCGGACGTTCAGCTTGTACGTTGCTCGTATTCAATGCTTTCCAGGAAGCGCTTGGCTACCGACTTTCACTGGGTAATCGAGACGAAGTACAACTGAATATCCTCTCATATGTTTACCGTGCGGCTGTATAGTGTGGGCGCCAATACAGCACGCGCTGTCTACCCTTCGCACAACTCGCGATGCTCACTATGTCTACTTATAGCTTATTTTGTTACGAGACGTACGGTAGATGTTTATGTGTTATCATGTTAAGTTAGAGTAAATAACACTAACAGTTATATGTGGGCGTGTTGCTTGGGCGGCAGAATTAAGCCTTCGAGGCTCACCTTGTTCAAAATTTCGCGCAGGTGCGCTGGCTTGGACGTGCTGGATTGAGTTTCAGTCATTGACTCTCTTTCCGTTACTCTTGAGACTTCCAGAACGTCAAAACTGCTCCGTAAAATGGAGTTTTCAGCAGGCTCAGGGTAACCGCGTTGCTTCTAACACCTGCCGCACGACGATCAAAGTGACAACCTCAATGTTTCTGTTTGAAGTTTCAGATAAGTCAAGCCTCGAGTACTTAGTTTCACGCCAACCAAACGAACGTGCCTTAAGTATTTCTTCTTGGTGTCACGATGCCGTGGGAAATTTGTTGCTGTCATTTATTTTGAAGGAAAAGGAGTTACACGGACTCAGGATGAGCGGCGAGGAGCACATGGACATCGTTACTAGTCAGTTCGCATACTAAAGAACACTATCCACTCGATGGCAGTAACTGCATGAATTAATACAACCGACTGCGCAAAGTTAATACGCAAGCTACATTAAAAAAAAAAATTATAGAAAGATGATGTATACTTACTTATATCTATGACGTGCCGACAGATTCAACACACGTGGAAGCCGAAAGGCAAATACGAACTTCAGCACACTCCTGTTTTGGTGAGTATAGCATAGGCTGAGTGAGTGAGAGGTACTGGCATTGTTTATAATGAGAGGTACTGTTATTATACCCCAGTTACTGGCGCCGTTAATATTATGCAAAGAAAGGTGCTGTTATTTTACCTTAATTAAATACTGGCATTGTTTGTACCGAGATGTGCTCAATTATACCTCATATACTGGCACCTTAATAATGAAAAGTGCTGTCGTAATACCTCAAGTGCATTCAATTCTTTGGTGTCCAGTACACCAGTAAGCAGTTGATAACATGTTGTTCTTAAGTGATTGCATGTTGTTCTGGTACATATCCTACTAGTGATACTTCATCTACAGTTACTACATTCCATGAGATAGCAGCAAGTCTTTGGTAATATTCACCGTGATTTTTCAATGTCGATGCTGATTGAGTAACAAAAGAATATCGTATAGGATTAGGGACTCTACCCAACCGATTACATCCAGTTCAGCTTTACATGATAGCCATCTTCTAACAATGTTATAGTTTACGATATAGTTCATAATAACAAATAATTATTGCGCTATCAGCAAGGAATGTACCGGCTTCACTTTCATGAATATAAATTTATGATCGTCTACTTCTGACTCTACATACTTTGGCTCAAAGATCCAAAGTTGTTTTCACTTCATCTGAGTGCAACACAATGAATTCAGCACTAAATACCAAATTACGAAATGTTCCAAACTACTGCACTCAACTCCCAGAGACAGCGAGGTGTTCTAACACTTTTCTCTGGGCAGCATCCTGCGCAATGCGCTTATGAGTAAGTAATTCAGATTAATTCATGGTTAGTGAAAATAAAAAATTTTGGAAAACTTGCTAGAATAAATTCAGTATGGAAAACCATTGCATTATGCGGAATATCACACTTGTAGAATCTCAAACAAGCTCGAATAAACAAGAAAATCCTTCATTCCTTGAATTTTTTGCATTTAGCCATGTAGCCACCGAACATGCTCATACATCTGTTGTTATCATAATCATTATTTAGTACAGTAGATAGCGTATAAATAGAACAACCTGGTAAGAAGACCAGCAGCATAATGCAACCAGTTCCGCTGGTACAGAATCAAATGCTACGCATTTGGTATAACGTAGTTTCGTTTTTTATGGGCGGCGTTCCACTTATACGGACCACGTCACTGTTATTAATTACTTATAATAAAGGTATAAACATTCAATTTCAAGTATAGTGGCCGAAACTGGAAGACCCATCGTGGATATAATAACCGAAATCGACGCTATTTCAATGAATATTAACGAATATTATAAGGATATTGATGCAAATATTGCTAATGTCCAGAGGGAGGACGTGGTGCCCATCTCTGTGGACGATGTCCCTGAGCCGCAACCAGGGGCGCCCTCAGGGGCGCCCTCAGCAGACGAAGGGGAGACGGCAGCAGCGGACGGAACTGAAGGGCTCCCGCAGGAGGTGAGTTCAAGTGAGAACTACCTCAGTCGATATATATTTTTCACCCATTCTTTGCAAAATACATAATATAATAAATATATTCGATGGGTGGTATCGTGGAAAGTTTTCGTTATTTTATTTGTGAGACAGGAGCTACTGCAGCTACTGTCAAGTATTTTCCTAATTTAGTTTAAAAATTCCCTGAATTCTCAGCCCGCGGTACGTATACCCTAGTAACTCTGACGTCATCGTGTCGTCAGAAGTGAAATAAGAAACAGAAGACTGAGGATAAACAGTATTGTCGGTGTCTTACAAAGTAATATAGAATCTTCTGTAGTGGCTTACGCCACTCGCTAACTGGCTTTGCTCGGTGCTTCTGTACATCTTCGTTAGTAATTGTGGGGTGTCCAGCGGTCCTATCGGTATATGTGTGTGCTAAGTCAAATTTGTGCGATCATTCAAATATAAATATAAAATAGAGCAAATTCTATATAATTTTTTGAATATTTCATTTCAACCACTTACCATAGAATATTTTTATAAGTCCGTTCTCCGTATGCATTAGTTTCATGTTTTTTTTTTTTTAATTTTAATAAGTCCACCTCCTCCATTGTTAACTAAGAGAAGACTGAGAGAGCCCATACGTTAATATTCCCTCTTATTAATGACCTGATTCGAGGTTCTGCAGTATGTAGGTAGAGACCAGCAACTGTCAACTTAGAAAGGCGGCCACTTCCGCGGCGATTCTGGTGACTAAAAGTTACGTATGTTAGGTTAGGGATGTTAGGGTTTGGTCAGGCACTTTAGGTTAGAATAGTGTCAGACGAGGTACGGTTAGGAACTATTAGAGGCTAGGAAAGCGTAGGACAGGTTCTGTTTACGTCAACTGCAGCGACCGCCGCCAAGGCCGTGAAACTAAGTCCGATCAGCTGTCAAAACTCAGTAGGCAATGGCACACTTCAGCAGCAGTAGGGTCGGTCAGGACACCCGCATTTGTTCTGAATGTGTTACACAAGCGGGGAGCTACAGGACAGCTGCTTGCCTGTAAACGCATTACAAATCACTGGACTTACTTCCGCGGCCTGTACGGCGGCGGTCACTATATTGTCGTGAGCAGAACCTGCCCTACCCGCCCTAATAGTTCTTAAACGTACCTTGTCTAACACTAATCTAACCTAATATGCCTGACCTAACCCTAACATCCCAATCTAACCAAAAGTACCTAACAGGGGTCACGAGAATCGCCGCGGAAAGGGCCGCAGTCCTAAGTTGGGTTTACTGATCGAGCCACACATATGTCGGATTATGTCCTATATAGGACAACCATTCGCTTCAAAGAGACTATCTCCGGTGGCGTATTCATTTTTTTTACTCATCCTGGACAAAAATACCAACTGATATATCTATAATGAGCACCAACTTTGAAAATATAGGTACCCCAATAATTAAACAGTTTAAGGAATATCGTAACCCTGCAGTGTAAATTTAAATAGTGTCGTACTTCAGCCGAATTCTGCGTAGCCAGAAATTTCTGCTGTTTGTTTTATATTTACTTTGTAGGACGTACGCCCACTTTCATCTGCATAGGTGAAATATTAAGCAGGATTTCTGATTTATTTTACAGGCAGTGAGGCGACAAAAATATTCCCTTTGCGATAAATAACGCACATAGTCGCAATAGTTACTCTTACTTGCATTACTGTGACAAGAATGGGTCATTAAGCTAGGACCTAGAGAAAAGGTTATTATAACTTAGTGGAAGAAAATAAATCTAGCGAAGTTGTGTCTCTCAACAGATAAGTTATACGCATCTACACTGATGTCCGTACGTAATTTCACAGTCGTATTATTAAATAAGACATATAGCAATATTTAGCAGAGACACTGTGATAAAATTGGGCAGGGTTGCAGTTTTCTCTGAAGCGTAACGCACGTTTTCTTTTCCATAATATTTTCTGTACTGCTTCATTTTCTGTTGTTCACCAGTGGGAAGCGGGGACTGAAACATCCCTTCCTAATGGAGCTCCCGCGTCTCCCATCGAAATACCCGAAGGCATTCCGCTGCTTGCCAGGATTCTGCCAAAAGTAAGGAATCAGTGTTAAGTGTTATTGTCGTGAGATAAGTAGCTTTGTTTTTTGCTTTGAGTGCATCATTCTTATAAATGTGGAGCATTAGCCTGTATTGGAGACGAACGATACGTCAGTCCCTCGCGTAGTCTCTGTCACTGAAGTTCTACTTCGCTACTACTGGAACGGTGAGCAACATTGTTATTTAATACGTTTACTGTTCATTTTATAGAGAACTGAAAAAGTATTTCCTTACTTTGATCTTTCAAAAACATAGCGTGGCGTGTTCTTCATTCAGTTATGCTTGAAATAAATGCTTCGTGCTTATTTTGCTTAAGCTGCTTAAAAAATGGTAAAATTTTGTAGCGCTTAACATGCTTGTAAGCACCATCCAAATTTTTGCTAGATGTTAAAAATATTTGTTAGTGCCTAAGAATGTTTGCTAGAGCTTAAGTTGTTCCGGCAATTAGCTTCGTTTAAATTGTTTGAAGACCTTTTCTAATTTAGGGAGTTATCGTGTACCTACCTATTTATTGTGCAGAACAAGCCAACAATATACGAGAATAGCGCGTATATAAGGCGTCTTTTTGTGGTCACATTCGTGATCAGAATCACCGCGATCATGATCATCGTGATCACTGAAAAGCACAAGAACGGCCAATGATTTTGTAAACAAACCAGAGACGCCATGTCTAGTTTCAAAATTTGGATTCCAATAGTATTTACACAAAACACTGTACGGAATGAATTTTTAGAAATTTTTGTGTGTTTTGAAGTCAGTGGATAAGTGAACTAGCAGTATTGAATGCATTTTTAACATGCACCGGCATAAAACTATAAGAGTGTGGGCACACGTACGCCAAAGTTGTATTGCAATGCAACTAATTAGTATTCGATTGCGCTGCAGCGCAATAGGCTTCGGTTCGGATTCAAAAGCGTATGAAGAGAATATAAATTATGAGTTCTTTTTTGCAGTTTGCAAGTAATAACAAGCAGCAATGGGGAAGCTTTTAGCATACCTTCAACTTCTGTGTTAGTTTAAAGTTGCAATGATGCGCAGTTTAACGTTATATTCAAGTACTATGAGTAATAGTTACGGCAACGAGACGGCCGAACGGAAAAGCTACGTGACTGAATATTTTTTTGCGATAGTGTGCCCACTCTATAACGAAACTACCTACAATTCTGGAAGCCAGTAATACCAACAGTCATAAGAATAATTATCTAATTTATCCTTATATATAAGAAGACATCACGAACTTTGCATTTCAAAGTTTGAATTTTTTGCTTGTCCAACGGCTGGAGTCACTCTTTGATCATTCATGATCAGCCCGCTAGTGAAATCACGGTTCGATCAACATTCACCAGTGATCACGGCTGATTGCTATCAGAATCACGTCAAAAAGTGGTCACAGAAACGCACGGATCATGCGGACTCAAGCGGCATGATCGGCAAGGTGGTCACAAAAAGAAGGCTATAGACACTCCAAGCACTATACGTTGCTCTGTGGCACAACTCTATAAAAAAAACAAGATGGTGTTGCTTCTGTTGGTTTTCACATGAAGAGCCCGATTTTCCCAACAAACTTAAAAACTTTTTTCAAGCTAGCCTACGTCGACTGAGTTTGTTTAAGGACTGAAATTCACTTACAATTTCTAGCTGGCTTATGCAACTGTTGCTTTTCTTGAAAATAATTTTGAATGTTTTTTTCATTCCGTCGTCGAAACTTTCAATTACTAATTGAGTAAAATTTGTAGGCTTACAGCTTGGAAGAGGCTAATTCCATGATGGGTGTTGCTTTTTGTTACCTTGAGCAGAACGACAAACGTCTATGACCCGAATAATGCCCGCTTAGAGCTGTGTTTCGTGTGGACATAGCTCTAACAATATATTTGAAATGATTTATTTTTTTAAGCGCTTATAATAGGAAAATGTTAGTGCTTATTTTGCTTTACATTTTTTCTCACCGTAAGTACAATGTTTAACTTCGTCAACGTACGCACTTATTTTTGATGCTATACTTGCATATTTTTACTGCTTTAAATCGCTTAAACCGTTGTTGCTCAATGTCCGGGCTTTAATGATAAGATGGACGAGTTTTTGATAAGTCGAAAAGGGTGCCGCTCTGGTACGTAGACTCAGTTTCCGGAACTACGGGTTTACCTATAAGTTAGGGTATGTATCTCTACTAGTTAAACCGAATCAAGTTTCTTCTAACCTACCATAACCTAAACATTGAGGTAGGCCAGGGTTTCTACCGGGACCCCAAAACTTTACTCATCGTCAGAAGACAAGGCGAACGCAAGAGAACTGTAGGAGCAGGGCACAGTGAGAGTGTCACTACATACGTACATGAGAACGTAACCTCATTCAGCAACCGATCGATCGTGGGTGTAACTTCACCGAAATTACTGCAACAGTCCCATAAATTGAGCGAAAGGTGCAGTGGGTATCTCCTTTATCATTAGCCTGGCTCGTAAAATAGTTTCTTATCTGTATTTTCAGCACTCTGATCGTTTGAAATGTATGAACGAAGGTACAGTGCCACAGCAAGTAACGTTGACACTTCGTAAATAGAAGCCGACAGAGCATTCATCGGAAAAAGAAAAAAACGCCAATTTTCCGGTATTGAGAACGGTAACCATGGGCTCATAATAGGTTATTATATATTTCAATGCATCAAGTTGCGCTTGCATCAAGTAACTCATAATTTTTAGCACAATATAGCATAAACTTACAGCCGCAGTGTCAAGCCTTGCACATACATTGCAGATATTCAGTTCGAGAACTCACCAGCTCGAAGTGGTGATCATGTGATGTGAGCGGGCTGGTAAAGAATGGCGTTACAGTAAATTTTAAACACATTGAGGACACGTCGGGCAGTTGACGATATGCACGTTCAAATTCGATCTTAGCCAAGCCCTCTGGATTTGACTGGTCCTGAAATACGGACGGAAACTTTAGCTTCGTCACTTAGAGTCTTGCTGCAGCAGCTCGTTTATGCTGAGTCAAGGGAAATTTCCATTTCAGGGAGTAAGGCTAAGTTTATGGAAGTCTCACAGGTAGCTGACTGAGTAAGAGTCAATGACCACAACTTGAATCAACAGGCCGATACCAGGGCACATGTCTGAAGATCCTGGCAAGTCGAACCTAAAAGGCTTAATTTTCTGCCCAATCGAACGCTCCCTGTATGTTCTTGTAGACTTGGGTAGGAATGCACGTCGTCAACGAGGGGTGCAGATAATCAGAACAAAACTTTCTGGTGTTAGGTATGTAATTAGCTATGGTGGATCATACATACACTACGCGACTTCGTGAAGTCAACTACTGAGAACGAAGACTATTGATAGGTAAACCACGAAGATACTAAAAAATTTACATTTAATCCTTTCAGCGCTCGTTGACTATGACAAAACCGGCTACTCAAGTCTCGCACATTACTATGTAGGCATAATGAAGAACAAGCTGGTGCACATATATTACTGTTTGATATGATAGTGGCTATGCATGCATGTTTTGCATGACCAGGTAGTACAGTAGCAGGGGAGGCACGTGTTCAAGGACCAGGGTACATTGGAACAGATCTCAAGAATGCCATTACTCTGTCGTATCAGTTATTTCAGCGATCTTATAGCAGCACTGTCTTCCGATGAAGCTATCGAGCGATAACTGTGACCGGCAGCGGCACCTATAGCATATGGCAGTGGGTGGCACTATATAGGAGGCACCTAACATATGCCAGTGGGTGGCACTATAGGAGGCACCTAACATATGACCGCGGGTGGCACTATATAAGAGAGAGACCTAACATATGCCAGTGGGTGACACTATATAAGAGAGAGACCTAACATATGCCCGTGGGTGACAGTTTAGAAGATACCTAACTTTTGTCAGTGGGTGGAACTACAAGAGACACCCAACGTATGCCAGTGGGTGGCACCGCAGACCAAGAACCCAAAGGTCGGGGCAGCTGGCACTATGACACAGTGGACGCAGCACGCACGGACGACCTCAGGCAACTTCAGTTCTGATCTAACGCTGCCAGCGGTGCTACGGACACAGCTTGGCTCCGGCTGCGTTTTGTGAGAGAACCGCAATATTATTTGCATTCTGCCAGCGTTGTGATCCTGTCATTACACTCTTACTTGTTGAAGTCATCGCGCTTTGCACACTGTATGATAAATTCGTAAATATGTTACTCACGTATTAGCGAGCTATTAACGCGACGTACAATGCTATTTATATGACATAACGTCACGCAGGTGAACTCATAAGGTGCTCTTCTTAGAAATTACTGAAACTGTGGTGGCTTTCTATCGTGTAGAAACAGCAGTACGTGGTGACGCTTCTGTAATATGCAAGAGTAAATGAAACACATTTAGTTGTGATGATGGTTTGGTATGCGTGCAATGAGAAAAGTGTTGGTCGAAAACCAGCACGCTTTCTTGTGTAGCGACGGGGTATACATGCCGTGGTGTGCTTATGCTGCACAAAACTTGCTTTTTTTACAAGCGGTCAAATGAGAGTACTTCTCTCCACTACACGAGAAAGTGTGCCGGTCTGGTGGCAACACTTTTTGCAGTGCATCAAAATCGTTCCTTTGCATTGTTTTCGAAAGAAAATTTTTCCCTTTAACCCCTTCATCACTGGCGGCGTCTCTTGATCCAGAAATTAAATAGCTCATAACCTGTCATCTGTTTTTGCCCGAATATTTTAAATGAAGTGTCAATAGGCAAAGGTTTCCCAGGTTTTGTTTACATTTCGAAACTAACGTATAGGGAATTGACTAAAGATAAAAACAACATTAACTACAATAAGACTCAGAACAGAAGTTTTCATCCAGGGGTAAATTTACCAATAGGGGTAAAAAATGATATATTCTGGGGTAAGTAATTTAAGTAGGACCTACGCAATAAAAAGGGTATCGTTTCTGATTTTCTTATTTTCTGTCACTTTATGATGGCTATGAATTTTTTGTTTGGAAGTAATGGGAATAGATCGTAAATGACTGAGAATGACTAACTTAGAATAAAATATAATAATTAATTGCATTTATGGTTTTCTAGCACATGCGGCTGATAGAAGAGTCATGTTTTTCCTCTGCTTTCAATCTAGAATTTTTTGATTATATGATACTGTGAAGACGAGGAGAACAAGCCGGTAGCTAGGGCTAATTTTAAAATCCTTCGTCGTACTTGCCCGACCCGACCTCTTGATGCACGATTGCTCCAATAAAAATCCGTGTTGCCACTCCCCTCGTTGAGTACCGGACATATAAATAGGAGTTGCCGGGCCCGCTGGATCGAAACATTCATGACGTTGCGTCGATTAAGAAATGGGAAGTATTTTTCTCCATGCATGTTTTCTTACACATGCTCCTGCGAAAACAGCTTGCTACGTGAATGAACAACGCACTTTACTAACTGTTCGAGAGGCCTATCCTTGGTTCAGTCATACTTTCACTACTAGATTAGATTAGATAGGCGGCAGTAGACGGACTAACAGGCCCATTCCCACATAGACACCGGGACTTACGCTCCAGCCCTCTATGAGCTGTTGTCATTATGTTAGCTTGATATAGATGACAGAAGAAGAAAAAAAGAAAAGGAAGATGTCAGTCACGAGTTGATCATAAATGCACGCATGTGCAATTCATATCTCACAAGGGGCGAAGCGGCGTGCGGTTATGCTTTTTTGAGGCCGTGTTCGCACGTCATTCATATCAGCGCGTTCACTCATCCACTCGTCCGAATATTTTATAGCTTCGTCGTTTGCATAACTTTGTGTGCACCACAAAATGTTGCTAAACTATCTACCGTCAAGTCAGTTTCCTCGTCAAGTGTCGCTAGGCAAGTTTACGGAAATCTCTTCAAATTTGGGAGTGAAATGAAACTCAGCACTCTTCTGCTATTTCTAGGGTACAGTGACACATTCGAACGAGTGAATGAGCGATCGCGTTGAGATGAATGACATGTGAACTCGCCCTAAGTAAAGGGAAGAGCTAGATAACAGGCTGCTTCATCTGTTGAGGAAGCCTGAAAGTAAAGGTAAAGTCAACTTAGACCACACCCTCACCTGGGAAACCCACATGCACTGGTTTGTGCTGCGGGTATAGGCCCACTGGCCC
>LQNS02277098.1:1343230-1382500 GCA_001587735.2 Parhyale hawaiensis | reverse complement strand
TTTCTAAATTTTATTCCCGATTGGTTTTACGAAAGCTGACAAGTGATAGCCTCGTGAATTTTAGGAAGGTGGAGAAAGTTTTAAAGTTAAACTGTAAGATTAATGCTGATATACAATTCTTCACAACTGTATCTGTCGAAAAATGTTACGGAAATGCTGGCCATCAAGTTACTTTGCTTGACAAGTGTCAGTAGCAAGTAAAGGATATCTTTTCAAATTTGAAATGAAGATGCGTAAGCGGCACACAAATGCATTTCAATGAATCGCTGAGAGACCGCGGGCAAGAAACTCACGTGTGAATCGTCCTTTAGGTTCGCAAAGCTGAGATTCACTGAAGGACAAAGGGCTTGAGCCGACACAGTGCACACCTGCTATCTCTTGTTGGTGACGTACCGGGTACCGGCTGGTCACGTACCAGTAACCGGTTGTGACGTGCAGGGCACCCATTGGCAACGTGCCGGTTCCCGGTTGCTACAGGTTAACTCTTGGCAGCAAGAACCAGCAGACAAGCGCCCAGATGTACAAACGTTACAGCAATGTACACAGCACCAAGGATTGTGAGACTAACAGGTTAACCCACGGGGAGGAGCCATCATGGGAAATGGGCTTGTGACGTCATGAAAACCTAGTACGTTTATCAGTAGCTATTTTGCATTGCTTCTTCGTCATTTCATTTGGGCCTCCAGAGTGTCCTACATGTCCTACAATCATTATAGTTGCACAAAAATATGTATCAAAGTATCTACGTACTTTTTTTCAGCTCTCTGAAGGATAAAATCTTAATATTATTAAGGTTGTTTGTTTTTCGTAAGAGGCACGCACCCGGTCGGAGAGTGTCGGTAAACTGTTGCCCTAAGCTGTGCCGTCGCGCATGCGTAGTTAACATATTCGCCTCTCCTAATCGTAAAATCTACAGCATCATTGGAAAAATTATGGATTAAGCATTCGCCAGTTTCAACAACATCATTCCGTAAGACAGTTTAGGTATGCGGAATACGGCAAGGTAATTTTTTGCAAGTTAGTTAACGCGAGTCGGACGCCACCCTGCTGTTATACTGCTGTAAAGCGCGCGGCGTATGGCAGCTGATATTTTTTTTTCTAGTTTTGCCGAGCAATTGTATGGCTTCTGCGTATTATATATATATGTAGACTTTTGCTTTAATATTACTTCTGCGGAAGGAAAGTAAATTGTTTCTTTGGTCCTTTTAATATTTTTCTTAGAATACTTTTTTGAAAATTTTTTTTTTTTTTCGGGGTTCAATCGCTCGCATCTGAGCGAATTTTTGTTGCAGTGGTTTGAAATTATAGAGGATAGCAGAACATCGGTAGAAGACGAAAATAAATCGAAAACATTGCGGTATTGATTCATATAAATCTATCTTTAGAATGCCATATTACTCTCGATAAAATGAACCTGATTTATTGCATTTTAAAGATGATAAACTTGGCTCTAAAAGTGGTTCTGACACATGCGGGCATTTGCCGGTTGAATTCATCTGCTCTTTTACAAGCCTTTTAACCAACGTTCTTTAAAATGTTTTTCCTTCAGAGAGCTAAAAAAGTTTGAACATGCTTTGATACATATTTTTGTGCAAATAGAAAGATTGTAGGACGTGTAGGACACTCTGGAGGCCCAAATGAAATGATGAAGAAACAATGCAGCATAGCTACTGATAAACGTACTAGGTTTTTATGACGTCACAAGGCCATTTCCCATAATGCACTACAGCTTGGCTCCTCCCCGTGGGTTAACCTGTTAGTCTCACAATCCTTGGTACTGCGCATACCGTCTTGTAACTTACACCTTCTATACATTTCAAGATGAAACTGGTCGACAAGCCCCACTATTGTAGTTATTATTGCTAAACGTTCTGTAGAAGCTCCCGGCCAATGAGAGCGCTCGTTGCACGCTACTAGGAATTCCACTCATCAAGGGGCGATTAAGCTTCCTAAATCAAAGTACTAGTGGCAACTGTGAAATACAATAGCAGCCGAATTTAACAAGCTTGTATCTACCTTGATAAACATGGGCGCAAGCGAATAGTACCGTCGTAGAGACACATCGTATTTTTTATATAAATACGTAATTCCTAGGATATGTCGGTTAGTTCTCACGTAGAGTTTCGTCTTCTAGTCGTGGTCTCCCAAACGATGGATCGTCAAGACTAGGTAGGAAAGAAACCGAAAGCCTTACTAACAATAGTTTAAATTATCAGATAATTTTTTCTTAACGTTTATTCACTCTCCTTCACAGAAAATAAAATTTAACCATGCTACTCACTTATAGGAGATTGCACGAGCATCAAACTGGTGGGTAGAGGGCTGCGAGTACAAAAAAAGTAAGGAATGTTTGGCTTAAGTCAAGTCTTAGACTGCTAAGAAAAACAGATGATACTTCAGGCAGTCTTCACAGTAAAGACTCACGGTATACAATACAGGTTGTGCTATGAGCGTCTACGAGCACACTGCGCTGTACATATTTCTGTTCGCGTGCGCTCTTGTGCTGCAGAGGACTTAAACCTTAGCACGCGGCTACAGCTTACCGTAATTCCGTGATATGGCTCAACAGCTGCAAGGAAAAAAGTGTTATCCTAAAAACAGCACACATTACCGTGCAAAAATGGCAAATACCTAGCTTGGCGTGCCAGTACTGCACAAGCACATTAAGGCAGGAATTTCTGGTCGGAACATGGGAAAACTTACTGAATTTAGATTTTAGAACGAGACTCAAGTTTTCTGGTTTCGCAACTGCCACATGTGCTGCCTCTATGTTTTTTCACATTCAGATTAGATTTCAGCTTATTGAGAAGACGGTGCATCAAACTGACAGGATAACACAAACTTGGCAGAATTTGGAAAAAAAAAGTTAGCCAAGTCATGGCATAACCAATGGAGGCTTTTTGGCACAAGCATCGGATTAAAAAAAAAAAAAAAATACACGTGCTGCCGCTAGTTGCAGTAGCAATATCAAGAACTACGTAATCACTAAATCATAATTTACTATTTCTACAGAGAAGGCCTTCGCCTCCAGCGACTTCTACGCTGCAAACCACCCTACCATCGACGACCAGCTGCAGCTGGCCCAGAAGATCAGCGGTAGTCTGGTAGACCAAAACAACCGGGCCAGCAGGGGCCAGGCTATGTACGAGAAGCGCAAGCAGCGCTCAGAGAAGTGGGTTCATCAAGGTCAGTCTTTACCTTACTCTTTTAATTTATTTAACATATGACTACGATAGTCTGCTATTTAACGCATGACTTAGATAGTCTGTAATTTAACGTATGACTTAGATAGTCTATAATTTAACTTATGACTTAGATAGTCTGTAACTTAACTTATGACTTAGATAGTCCGTAATTTAACTCATGACTTAGATAGTCTGTAATTTAACTTATGACTTAGATAGTGTATAATTTAACTTATGACTTAGATAGTCTGCAACTTAACTTATGACTTAGATAGTCCGTAATTTAACTTATGACTTAGATAGTCTGTAATTTAACTTATGACTTAGATAGTCTATAATTTAACTTATTACTTAGATCGTCTGTAATTTAACCTATGACTTAAATAAGTTAACTTATGACTTAGTTTGTAACCAAAAAAATGCTTTAAGTTTCTGTTAGGTGGTTCATTACAAAAGCCGTACAGGCTATCTTGGTTGCCTGATATACCTATGTGGAATGGGTATAATTCATCCTTATAAGTCAATAAATTATAACTAAGAGTGTCTGTAACCAAGAAAGCTCTTTAATTTCTATGTAAGAATATTTATTACAAAAACCGCACGGACTTTCTTGATTACCTGTGTAATGATTTTTAATTGATTAATAAAATCGTCAATGACGCAGGCAGCCACGTAATTGAACCAGTAAGACGATGTTAGAATTTTTTGTGACCTGCCAGATCATTTTCAACTGGATAATGTTTATTTTTTTCATTTGAAAATAGTTCAAGCTGTTTCTCTTACTACATATATATTGCTCTCTGAGCTTAAGGCGCATATCAGATAATTCCGTTAATAATAAATGAAAAAAGACAGTTTTTCATCAATCTGAAAAATTGGTGTTTAGTTGAACATGAATAGCTTGCTATTTATTTCAGCCGTATTTGGTAATGGCTGAACTGTAAGGCGTTAGCGTAATTAATTGCTCTCACGATTTAGAATGTAATGATTCTTTTTCGATTTTTCTTCTGGTAACATGCTTTCTTCTTTGTTCCCTCTTGAATCTTTCCTACCCTGGTAGTTGATGCTCCTATTCATTATATGTAGCTAAAAGGTAGGATTTTAGTGATCATAGTTCTGGTGCTGCCCTTTTATTCAATTTCTTGTTTTTGACTATTCATCACCTAACTACGAACACTGTCTTCAGGAACATTAGTTTACCAGTGATTTATCGCTTATTAAAGTAAGTTATCCGTTATCGTTGACCTATCTTCAGAACTACTATGCTCCTCCCATGTTATTCAGTAAATATGTTTGAACATTTAAGTTAACAGAGAGAGCTGTTAATCTTTTCTTCATTTTCAGTGATGAATTTTACCAAGAAGAAAATTTCAAAGTTGAGTTAAATATGTTAGCAGAACTATGACAGAGAAACTCAGAGCGCTGTACTAATACCTAAAGCAAGAATACGGCTTTCTACTGGAGACAATACATGTTTATTCTTGTTCATTTGCAAAAGTTCTCCAAGACCATATTTTTATATACTGCCATAAAGGCAG
Organism: Parhyale hawaiensis; assembly: GCA_001587735.2. Lineage (NCBI taxonomy): Eukaryota > Metazoa > Arthropoda > Malacostraca > Amphipoda > Hyalidae > Parhyale > Parhyale hawaiensis. The sequence continues at coordinate 1,377,777 of LQNS02277098.1, read as the reverse complement.
TGCATACAACGGTACTTGGTGCTTAGGGCTGGAATGTTTATCTCTCCCTTATTCGTTTTCTCTGCTTACTCGGAAACTTCAACCAACAGACGGTGCTCGCATTGTCGAGGAGAGATTTGAAGCATTTCAAGGTAATTCCTGCAGAGTGAATAGCTTAACCATTTGCCAGCTTGGTTGACATGGGTTTACCTACGAGATAAGGTGTGGCATGAAGTATTGGTGCTTAACACTTGGTACTGGACCATATAACTCTTCCAGTAGAATATTGACTGTATCGCAGAGTGTAACTTAAATATTACAGATATTGGCATGCATTTTGCCATGGTTTATGACCTGGCTTAGTCTTCACGAAGACTGGAGCCTGTTTTTCAATAAAATACATTACAGAGAGTGAGTTACTTAACTTTAAGTCCCATCGGCAAGCATCATAAAATTTGCAATTAACAGCGCAAGGTGTGGAATTATAATTATATTGTAAAGTACTACGTGCATGCAAAGGGCTACTGGTGCATACATAGATGTAAGGTGTAGAGTTGTGAACTTTGCTTGAGATGAGTGTGCCACAGAATACTCTTGGCTTGAAATGGGAAATTATGTACAACTCCCTAATTTTCTTGAAAATATGCTACTAGACCTACAATTAAGTTTACCTTTGGGGAGGGGGTCCATGAAAGAAAAAAAGTTGAAAAGATACAGCGCAGCATAGATACCTTCTCTTACACAAGCACGCATTTATGATACCTTTTGCGTAACACAAAACTCAGGAAATGAGGCGCTAAGTTATAATTATACCGTGCAAGCAAGATGAACTCGTGGATGAACCGATCTGCAAACTTATAATTCTTTACAAAAATGTTAGGGGCAGAAAATTTTGCCAGCAAGTAAACTACAAAATGAAACAGTGTCTCGGTGATTGTCCCCAGGAACTATGTCCCTGTAGCCATAATACTGAGATGATATACAGTATATACATTATTGAATATGATGGCTTCTACAGTTCTCTGTGCCAATTCAATTTTGAAAATTAGCTTATTTAAGGTCGAAGAGAAGTAGTTATGAGAAGAAGAAGTGATGATTTTTCTCTTTACAAATTTACGCGATTGGTGAAAAATGAGATACTTTTAGTCTAAGGCGGAGTCATGGAGCAATCTCTTCGTGCCGACACGGCAACTGCTCTGACAAACTTTATGGCTGCCAAGAAGCTTTAACTTTGTCATGAAACAGTTTCTGTGGTGGTTAAAGATTCTGCTAGTGCCAGATTCATGTGGCGATCTTAGCGGCCCTTCTGCTGATTGCGGCAGGACTAGTAAGCAGCCGTCGTTGTACCTAACTTTGTTAAGTCCAAACAGCCCTCACAGACTTTGCTAACTAGTTATTAACCCCAAATGGGTACATAGAGCGCCTGTGGTTGAGAGCAGTGGCATCATTTGCAGCGTCAATAGCAGCTGCACAAAGTTGAGCAATTAAATTAAAATAATTAGCATTGGCAGCAACCAAAAGCGGGTATAAAATTGGTAACAATAAGAGTAGTTGTTTTGCTGCCTGCATTTAAAGCTGCGGTAGCACTTAATAAAAATCACAGCAGCAGTATGATTTGTACCATTAGAGCAGCGCTAGCTAGACAGAAAATGAAAATAGTGGTTTATCAGGGGCAGTAACTAAGAGCAGCAGTTGCATTTGACAACAAATAGGAGCAGCAGTTGCCTCTGACAACAATTAGGAGCAGCAGTTGCCTCTGACAACAAATAGGAGCAGCAGTTGCCTCTGACAACAAATAGGAGCAGCAGAAACATTGGACGTAAATCAGTGCAGCAGTAATGTTGGCAGCAAATAAGAGCAGTGGTAGCGGTGGCATCGAATAAGAGCATTGGTAGCGGTGGCAGCGAATAAGAGCAGTGGTAGCAGTGGCAGCGAATAAGAGCAGTGGTAGCAGTGGCAGCAAATAAGAGCAGGGGTAGCGGTGCCAGCAAATAAGAGCAGTGGTAGCAGTGGCAGCAAATGAAGCAACTTAGTAAGCTGTAGCCATAACACAAGCTCTAATTTGGGCAGCAAAAATATGCAACTTAAGCACTGGCAGTAAAAAAAGAGTAACGAGTAAAAGCAGCTATAACATTGGCAGCAAATAGAAGCCGTGATAGCTTTTGTACAAAATAATATCAGTTGAATAATCTGTAGCCACAGAAAGATCTTTGACTCTGTTAGCAAATAAGAGTAGCGGTAGCGTTGGCAACAGCGATAGCAGGACCAGCTTTAGAGTAACAATAACAGCGGTAGCAATTGTGCAATAATTGAAGCGGCAGCATGCCCTACACAATAAAAGCAGCTGTAGCAGCTATACATAGAACTGTCGGGTTTCCCAAGCGTCTACAGCTGCGGCAGCTGCACCTCACACGCCGGTCGTCTTATTTTGTATTAGAATTTTCTCTATAGAGTATAGCTGTTTCAATTAATATTTAACCGGCGATAATTCCTATCTCATCAATATTTTAATGTTATTGAACTTTACATTTTAATTTGCACCGCATAAAAACCTCACTCTGCCAGTGAGTGGAAGGTGGTTCATATGTATAATTACGTAGTGTATTTCCAACGTATATTGGTCACGCTTTTCTTAAAAAGATAATTTTATATTTGCTTTCCTATTTTCGATCTTTCTTTGGATTCGTCTTTCCATCCTTCTTGTATCTGCCTTCCTTAGTGTTTGATCCATGGACCTCCTCTCTACTACTGGTTCTTTTCCATTGTTGCACGAGAGATTCAGCCATAAATAGCCTATTGCTGACCATTACCACTCATCTGTTAATTGAAAATTCATAAAAAAAAACTGTTTTCCATTTAATTTTTTCAAGGCATCAAATATTTCTGAGGCTTAACTAATAACTCAATAAAACTTTAGGAATCACTTTTACACACACCCTAGTTATGACCAATCCAATCTCTTACATCTACTTGTTAGTTAAGTAGGTGTATCAGTATCTAGAAGACTACGCTAGTGCTTCAGTGGCTTCGTGTACGTACAGTATATCGTGTCGTAGGTCTCTCACGTAGTAGTAGTTGTGGTAGACAAATTTGCTAGCGCAGCGATTCTAAGCCAAAATCTCAGCATTTCTGCTGGAGAATCTTTGGTTAGAGAGCGAACTCATATAAGAAAGTTCTTTGTCTCCAAATTGGTTAGTGCGCCACTACTGGCCGAAAAAGAAGGTGCAGAGCATCTCAGAGAGACGAAAAAGGAAAGATGAACGTAAAAAAGAGACACTCGTTTGGACAGCCTTTTCTGTGGCTCTTCACACGGTAGCAGTTAGGAGCCCCGTGGAATAAATTCTACTGCCTCAATCGAAGGCCAGATTACGAAATAGAAGGGAAATAGAGAGAGCCTACCTAACCTTACAAACTAACTTTATTAGCAGAAACTGCGGCCAGATGCAGCATCTCCTGCGGTAAATTCCCTCAAGAGCCCCTTGGGGCTTCGGGCCCTAAGATTTTCTGACAGGGATGCCGTTCGCCAAAATTTCCCCCCATCTTGTTCAAGTTAAATATTCGTTTGCTTCTCCGTAGATTTTCGTTAGGAGCTGCATGGCCCGTATATGTTTAGATCAAGCAACACCAAATTCCGGCAAAATCCAGAAACTTTAAGATGAAAAAGACTTTTTAAGGTATGTTGCGATCAGGGAAAAGCAGCATTACCAACAAGACACAAACCCTACAATTCTCTAAAGGGAATTACTGCATTAATTTACGTGAAGACTTCGTCTTATATAGGTCTTGATTTAGGTTCAAATTTTTCAGTTCCGACTATTCAATAAAAATAGTCGTTAATCATGAGTAAATAATTTACATTGGATACCTGGAATTAATATTGCTGAAATTGATCAAAATTCTGCGTGAGTATGTGTTATGACTAGCTTCTCCAGTAATCGATGTGGTACGCACTTAAATTGTTATCAGATTTGTGCTGGTTGTGACTCGAGACAAAAACTTTTTTCAGCCGATAGCCTTTAAATTTTTTCTAAAACTTATTGTGCAATTAACACGCTGCGTGAATTTCAATGCAGGCTATGGCCACTCCTTCCAAATAGCTCCCACAGCTGGTAGATGAAACAGTGGGTAAAAGACTATTCATTTAAGGAGAACGTCATCAGCGAGATAATAAGCTGCGCGTGGTGACGAATGAGATGAATTTATTAGCAGCTAGAGCACTCTGAGAGCGCGTTCCTCCGCCAAGCTAGGCATTGCTAATTCAAATGGGTCCTGAAACTAAGATTTCCTTTTTTCCATCACCTAATCTCAGCCATTTGTGTATTTAATATTTCAAGCAATTCCTGGAAGAGATTTCATGAGGATCCGTCCATAACTTGCCGAGTTAGAGCTAGACAAACAGTATGACAAATATAGCAACAAATAAACAAACAGAAAGACAGAAATTTGGCCTGTTGCCAGTGCTTGTAAATTCTATGGAGTACGGCTCATAGCTGTTGGAGTTAAGTTACCAAGAACAAAAAAATAAAACAGGCAAGCAATCACACGGTTTAACGAAGCTTGACCAAAACTTAATGATCTGTTTCTCCTTAACTACCAAATATTCCATGTAAATTACATAAAGATCCGTCCATAACTTTTTGAGTTATCATTGTGGAAAACTGACAAAAGAACAAAAAGACAAAAGTACAAAAACATATCCTCAACGACTGAGGAAATAGTCACTTATTCATCAGGATAGACCATTACTGCATGGCTCTATGTGTCCTAGAAGGCAATAGTTGGCGCTAATCGTTAAATAATAATTTAAATTTGATTTTATTTTGTTGCTGAGCAAATCTCTGCTAAACTGCGCAGTTTGTTCCTAATTTGAGACTAGAGGGCCCAGCCGTCAAAAATGCCGGAAAAAATTTTGTAATTGAGCTTCTTATTGTTCCGGTTCCCAGTATTATATGTAGGTCTCATCCCAGCAGGCCTGATCTTCCATTAGTGAAACGCAAGCTGTACAACCATGAGTTTTGCGATAGCAAAATATCCCCCCTGCGAGATAAAGAGTGAATATCAGCCTGGAATTGATTAAGCGTTAAGTTGCACTAAGAAAATAATAGTTCAGTCAAAAAGAATTCACTGGAAATACCCAGGGCTCACCGTATTGTGGATACCAACTGGTTGTTGAACCTCCAGCGTCGAACTTTGGATGCAATGTAAATTCAATATAAAAAGGCGTCTGCTCAGCGTAAAGATTCAACTACTACGATATCATTCAGCAATGAAAGCGGGGATCCAGATCCCTGGATCCAGAAGCCGGAGATCCAGAGCAATATTTGTCACCGGTACTCCAAGCGCTGAAATTGTATGGTATCTCAAATTTTTTTTCAGTACATGAGTTTTCTCCTATTAAACTTTACTGCGTGACGGAGAGACGGACCAACATTGGAGCAAGCAAGCAAGGGAGGGAGCAAGGGAGCAAGAGAGCAGGCAAGGAAGCGACCAACAACTGCGTTGTATTATATAGTGGACTAGTGGCCCGTGCCGTCATTATAAATGACGGCAAAAAATTAACACTTCACCAAAACCCCTACCGTCTTTTGGGCTTCCTCATTTTTCCTATATCTAATACTGAAGAAAAAGATTGCAAGGTGGATTCTTGTGCTATCAGGCAGGCATTTTGTTGAAGTTTCTTTTATCCAATTTAGAATCTATTTGGCCGTTTCAGTGGGTCGTAGAGAAGAGTGTGGTGTATATCTCATAGTGTAACGTGTGAAATTTTTCAAACTGACCGTAACTACTTCCCCAGTTTATTGTGCCTTTCATTATTCGAGCTGCAATTGTTTTTTTTTCACCATTGTATTTTTCTACAATCCTTTTTAATAAACTATCACTGCCTGGTATGACTGGCGTTAAAGCAATAGTGTATACGAGGCAATTTTAGTGACATCCAGAAGTCACAGGAATAATCGAATCGTAATGCCGGGGCCACATATGCATTACTACCCCCAACTTGTTGCTCGGACGGGCAGCTCGCGGGCCGTTTCGCTACATTCTTAAAATCTGTAGCATAGATACCGTGGCATAAATGACGTCCGAGTCTCGCATCCTTGCATCAAGTTGTCTCTGTAAATGCCTAGTGTGTTCTCGGCATAAGGCTATATTTGCTTCCTAACTTGCCTGCTTTCTGAAGCCATTGCTCACCAATTTCTCGTTGATATTAGGTAGTGAAACGAATTCGATGTACTTCCGAATGTCTGAATACCTTGAATCCCATTCATTGTTCTCTAACGGTTTGTAGGGCCTGCTTGAAGACAAAAAATCGTTCACGATCATGCAGCGAATGCAGAGACAGGCAGAATGACACAAGAACTGAGACACATTACCGGGACAGTGTTTACACGTAAAGTACAGTGATTCCAATAGTTGCTTGGCGATCCTGAGAGTTTACACCTCGTATACAGAAATCCCAATAGTTGCCTGTCGATCCTGCAAATCAAGCAAACCCGATATGCTAACACAGCAAATACATAATCCTCACTCACATATTTCTTCTACACAAAAATATCAACTCCCAATCGATAAAAAGACTGTAGTCTTTATAGAAAAATACAAGTCAGCCTTTACAGAAACATCCACTGTCGCTAAGTCAAGTCAACAATAAGCACAAAGCATGACGGTTGTTACTAAGCCAACCCTAGCAAATGTCTTGGCCGCCCAGAAGCTATTTGACAGTTTTAGCTTCTGTGGGCAGCCAAGAATTCTGTTAGGGAGTAGCTTCTCAGGACTGCCAAGAGTTTAGTTAGAGAGTACCTTATGAGGGCGGCCAAAAATTCTGCTAGGGAAAGCCAGCATGCGTGTTATTTTTAACCGTGACGCTCAGATGCCGAGAGAGGGCCGCTGTAATGCGTGCAGCAGCTTTTAATTAAAGGGAATGACTCAAATAAATGAGTTTAATAGGATAAAATCTTGTGCCCGTGCGTGGTGTGAAGTAGCATTTATTGCTGCAGATTTTGTAATTTCTGGATAATGTTTACTTATAAGGCTTTACCTATTTGCTCTTCCAGTAGATGGCAACTGAACTTTGGAATTTTGGTTCACACACTGAATGCTATTTCCTTGATAGCTCCTCCAGTAGATCGCCCTTCAGTAGATAGCCCTTCAGTAGATCGCCCTTCAGTAGATCGCCCTTCAGTAGATGACAACATAACTGCGAGGTCATATTTCATGCAGTACATGCTACTTCCTTGTTTGCTATCCAAAAATGACTTTTGTAAAACTTGATAGGCTACTGTTTCTATATGATAAATGAGATTCAAAAGATGCGTATTTGTTTAATAAAGGGTGCTGCGCCAAATGAATCGCATGGCCTTAGCTTCTATTTCCAACTATTTTTCATGCATGGTTTTGAAATATTAGCGTTAGCCAGCTTCCGAAGATTTTGCGTGCAATCTTTATACCTCCAAACATGCCCAACATTCGCCAATTGTTACAAAAGGCAAACAAGTACTTAGGTATGTCAGCCTTCACTAAATCTTTACATAACAAACTAAAAAAATCAAGGAAGTTTGAACTAAGCCATTCAAAGAGTTATTTACACTTGTATTTCGAGTGTTATTACGTTTATGATCACTAATAATTTGCATGCGGTACAAGACTGCTCTTATTATTCTGTATATTAATCGTTTTCCTAAATATTGCCAATTACCCCCCCCCATATTTTCCTGTAGACTTAATCCACCAATCAAGTAGACTCGTTACACAAGGAAAAAGAGCTAACTAAAGCCAGCCTAAGGCATTAGGACTACTTATTTATTCTACCTAATCAATTTATTAATAATGAGGTGATTACAGAAACATAAGTAAGAGCAAGAACAATGCCTGAATGCAGTCGTGTAGAATCGCCCAATTATCCAGACGAGCTATCAACAACCCGTTAAATGCGTTGAATCTACTTGTTCATCTTACCTCGCTGATTCGTTAGCAATAAGGTAATTACCTAAATTGATCTGAGAGCAAGAACAATAGATGAACCCAGCCATGTAGAATCACCCAATAAGCCAGAAAAATTATCTACAACTCGCCCAATGATGGTAATCTATTTATTTTGCTTAATTGATTCATTCCTTAATACATTGATTGCAGAACTATAACTGAGAGCAAGTACAACGTCTGAATGCAGCCATGAGGCATGAGGAAGAGCGAGCTTGGCACGGGAGCGGGCCTAAGGTGCGCCAGTGCCAGTTGCGGCTCTGCTGGGCAGTGTGCCTGTGGTGGTGAAGTGTGTGTGTGGTGCATATGGTGCTGGTGGTCAGTCAGGTGGATATCAAATACCTTTTATTTAAGAACACAATAGGTTGACAAATACGTCTACAAAATAACGAAATTTTACGCCATTGACTAGGCCCAGTCACATAAATAGGTGGCCACGTTCAGGGAAAAAACGGCTACACTCAGCCTACATCTGCAGACATGATTGGCATTAAGCAACTCTCATATGTTCAGGTGTAGTTATCAGGTGAATTCATCCAGTCGAAAATTATGGGGCGGAATTAAAGAATTAGCTGGTGAAAATTCCCCTGACTATCTGATGTTGTGGATACAATCTTGGATAACGCTGTGACTACTTTACTTGGTACTTTCAGTTACGTAATTAAGTCCTTTGTTTTTGCGTAATTTTTGCAGGCAACTGCAAACAGTTCAAGCGGATAACGAATAGTTTTAGCTATTTTATTTGCCATTATTCCCCTTATACTTTCTTCATCGAAGTCTGCAACGCTTGTTATCGTAGTATTTCTCTCAGTCTTTTGAATTCCACCGTCGATATCGGTGTACAATTTCGATATTTCCATTAAATTAAATTATCAGTCTGGGCTTAGAGATTTAGCAGATGAAATGGGTGAGCTAGAGCCGGAAGTAATGGTGAGTGGGAGTTTAAAAATTGAGGTGAGGATGAGTAGCACCTTGAGGTGATGGTGAGTAGGAGTCAGTGAGTGAGACACGATGTGACAACCACAAAAGCCATGAGTTGTTCGGCTGCTTGCTGATGTTTGTTTGTCTTCAAGCCATGAATTTGCTTGCTAGCCATCACGCTTGCGTACTATCGCGCGTCGGGTCCGCCAACAGTTTGATTGCTAGCCTGATATCGTCGTCAGTTATTGCTGCGAAGGTCAGGTAATAACCTGCGGTTGATCCTTTTTTTTCAGCCACCCGAACTCGCTGAATTATTCAATTAAATAATTGCTGTGAAGGTCAGGTAATAACCTGCGGTTGATCCTTTTTTTCAGCCACCCGAACTCACTGAATTATTCAATTAAATAATTACTACGAAGGTCATGTAATAACCTGTAGTTGATCCTTTTTTCAGCCACCCGAACTCACTGAATTATTCAATTAAATAAACTGTTTCATCATCATTGATCACGTTGCCAGAAGAAACTGCTGGGAGCTAAGGTAAAAGGACAATTGTATGTTATTGTATACGTACCAGTGATTTTTTTATCAACCAGCTTCAGAGGCTCTCCTGACCATCTACCTACCAGAACTAAGCTTCTTGTATCGGAAACATTAATAGCAAACAAGTCTCCCTATTAACGGCTAGCTGCAGGGTCGGCATTCTTTTCTAGTTTAAGTTAGCTAGTAACTTAGCGGCTAGTTGAGAGCCGTCACTAGGGTGACAGCATGGCACTAAGGGCTGGCTGGGTCCCCTGTGTGGGTATCCAACCTCCCAAGCCTTCACTACAGTTTATTGAGGAGGCGGCGACCGTCACCCAGGAGTGTGAAGGAGTTCTAGGGAGTGGTAAAGGTGAGTGATGAGTGGCGCTAAATGATGGATGATGCTCAGTAGTGAGTGGTGATGAGTAGTGGTGAGCGACAGTGAGAAGTGTGATGATTAAAGAATTGTGGTTGACACTGAGTGATTAGTAGTGCTGAGTGGCGAGTGATGCTGGATCGTGAGTGGTGCTGAACTGTTAGTCACGAGTGGTGGGTAGTGATGAGTGATAATTGTACTGAGTTTGAGTGATGAGTAGTAGGAACAGTTGAGTGGTGAGTTGTGTTGAGTGGTAGATGGACTGAGAGCTGAGTTGTGCTAAGTGATGAGCTGTGGGTGGTGCTGAGACATGAGTGATGAGTGTCAGGTGTCGGTGAGTGTCATGAGTGGTGAGCATTCAACTTGGTCACGTGACAACAGCAGATGACCCTCGCCAAAGCCAGCAGCGTACTACTCAAATGCCACTCTTAGTTTTATCCAACTCCCGAGTGACACGCTACACAATCGTGCGTTCAATTTATGCGAGGACGTTCGGCTCGCACAGCGTTCTTGCTACCAACCGTCACTGTGTGTCGAGACAAGGTGCATGTTGACCATCTGGTCATAAGTTGAGAGTGTCACTGTATTGCTCACCTAAGCATCTATACTGTAAAATATTATTACGGTTAGAAAGGCTTGCAGATGTACGTCTCTAATTTATTTCATCTTTAACATTGCATAGTCATATAAAGTTGAACTTGCCTCGGAACATGAACAAGGTTTTCAAGCAATCAACAGTCGCAAGCAAAAGTGCAATGTTGTAGCTCTGCAGTTGACAAAGAAAATATATATCGCGAAAAGAGAGAAGCTGCGAACTGCCACGCCTTTGCTTTTCTCCATTAGGGCGGCCATAACTAAGAGCATCTCAGCTCTACAGCAGGTGAGGGCCTCACCCAGTCACCCATCAATATATTATCGGCTGCACGTCACACCCACGGGCGGCAAAAGTGGCAAAAAAAGGGTCTTAAAATATCGAGACCGCGGCGCGGGAACTTCTTCCGCGTTCTGTCGTCTGGCTGCTGGCGGTAAAGATACGGCCGGGGAGAAACATATCATACGGTTAGCGACCTATTATACCTACCTGACTGCAGCGGTGTGAGTCATGCTGCTGCATCATCGTACGACTGGTAGTTAGGTCATACTAAAGAAAACCGAACGCAAACGAGCATTTCTTCATTATACAGTATTTGCGAGAATATTTGAGATGTCGATGACGTTACAGTCAAGAGCATGCTTGTTTACATCGTGTGTTCGTATCCGTGTTATCAGTGTTATGTCGTTATCGCTAGCCCCGCCACATTGTGCTGAGTTTTGAAATGTGTGAAAATATTGCTTATGGTTAAAGCATTAACGTTGCTGGTTCAGCGAACTTAGAGTAAATATTTTACTGGAGGGCGCCTCCAGCTACTATCGCTGGCTGCCTTGTATAGTGGCGTGAACTTTCCCACTCCTAATACCTCCAACTTCAGCAGTCAACCAGGCTGAGTGACTGGTTGACAGCCAGTTTTACGGAGCAGTTAAATAACCCGCACCACATCTGTACAAGGCAGCTCGCGGAAGCTGCTAACAAAATCCTTGAGCAAATTTTTACACCGAAAAAAAAAAAAAAATGACGTTCATGACCGAACGGAAACTAAAGGGGGCTGGTATATAAAATACCAAGTCCTATATTAATTGCCTTTTCTGGAGTATTGAAAATCTGAAATTTAGTAGGAATAGACAGCTAGTGTAGCTAAAACAGTTGAAGAAAAGCATGTGCCTGATTCCTCGCACCTCCTCTCCCTCCCGCTAAAAGCCAGAACCTCAGGGAAAAAGCACGCAGGCTCCGGTAGGAATTAGTGAACGTGCGCTCTCCAGTAGTATATTTACTCCAAGTCTGCGAACCAGGAAACAATGATGACGTCACAGTTGTCTCACGGTATACTTGAGATGCGCTTAGAATGCGTGCCTCTGTGTCTTCCTTCATCTGTGGTTTGTATTGTATCGACGCTACTGGCAGGCCGAACGAAAGTCGTGCTTTTGTGTCATGATATAGCAACAGGAGATACTACCAAGCAAGTCCTTTTAACTCGCTGTTAATGCTATGCAACACGAGTATCATCATTAACCAATAGCAGTGCATAGATTGCCCAAGTGATCGCATAGTATGGAGTGTGCCTCCAATCAGTGCCGCCACTTGGTAGTTTACCCTACTGACGTCATCAGCGTGGAGGACATGAAGTATTCTTAGTGGCTGGATTAGAGGGTAATTGTCGCCTCAAGACGAGCTCACACCAAAGTCGTTTGTTACCCATACGCTTTGCATGCTTCCGAATATTTTGTTTCATTCATGTAAACAACAGTAAAGTGCATGATTTTCACTTCTAATTGCTCTACTTACAAAGAGATGCCTAAAATTAGCTAGTTTCATTAACTAAAGAGCCGGTTGACATTATATTTGATATTTTAAGCAGATCTTTTGATGAATATAAAACTGTGCTTATAACGATGCATCAAAACCTCCAGAAGACCGTTGTGTGAATCCGCTTTTAGCTATTTGGTCGGTCGTGTGTGTCATCGTAATGAATGCGAAAGAATTAATTTACTTCTTATATGCTCGTTCCAGGCGTATGCCATACGTTGGACTGGTACCACCACCACCACTAATATCACCACCAGTACGACCAAAACCACCGCCAGTACCACCACCATCACCAACATCACTGCCATCCTCACCAATACCACCATATCCAATAAGACCATCACAAGCACCACCATCATAACCAGTTCCATTACTACCAGCAGCAGCAACTGAGTTAGCTCTTGTAATTAAAAAGATCTCCGCGATGTTATTGATAGAGTTTTTAGCAGACAGTGAATGCCTCTATTCCTTTTTCTGTACATACTGTAGTTAGCGTTCTCTTAGAGAGCAGCTCAGACACTAGTTAATATTAAAAAAATCGGCTATTAACCCGGCACATACAGAGAACATCTCACCACCGTATAGAATCTTTTTAAAATGATGAAACAGTTCAGAAAATAATCAGCAATGCACTACAGTGTTGCCTTCACACAGCCCTATAGGCCCATTAAGCCCGGTTCTCACTGTAGTCGTTTCTTCTCCATACGTAGTGTTCGAACGTTTTTGCTGCCCCTTAGAAAGCACAAGTTTGTTGTATAACAAAAGGTTTGTTAAAATATCAACCCTCATGTCAGCTAGCTTTTAGCACATATTACCAGTGCAGCTCTGTATATTCCTTTAAATGAGGATTGACTTGGAAATCAGGAAGCTATGTTTTCTTCTGTTTACAAAGGAGGGTTATGGCATACAGATGAATCAACGTTGTGACAGCATCCAAGACACAGCTGTGGTTAGGAGGCCTTGAATAAGCGTGACACAATGCTACTGGTGTTCATCATTAAAGTGAGAAATAACAAGTTTATTTCAACGGCAGCTGCACGTACCTTGCAAAGATAAATCGAGAAGAACGGTTTGTTTACTATAAGCAGATTCTGGTTGCTCTGACGAAGCGTTGAATCAGCTACAAGCCATTTAATATTTTAAAAAATCATAGTTGGGAGTGGAATTTGCTACCAGTTGTAGCTGTAATTGCCAATATTTTTTTTATAGGCACCCAATAATATTTTCTCAGTCAAAAACTAAAACTTGTTCATAATAACTAACATATTGCCTCTGTGACCAAAATCGAAAGGTAATTTCAACAGAAGTGAAAAGTAACTGTGAACAAATACAACACAGAGTTTAGTAGCGATCACAAAAAATATAATAATCATAGACAAATTCCTACCAACTGGGTTGGTTATTTCGATCTTTACAGCTATCTGCGTGTACACTAGGCCTGGTCTTGTAGTTTTTTCATAATTTTCGATGAAAATAACTAACTTTTTTGCATTTCTTACAGCTCAGAGCAGTGAAACGATCGGCGTCAACGAATCTCAACAGAAGGTGAGTGAAGTATGGAATTTATATTGGCTACAGGTCAGTGAAACACAACTTAACCCGTGTTGCTCTCGCATCCATTGCTTCGCTCAACATGAAGCATCTCCACCCTTATAAGTAACTCATTTCCCTTGCTTTATGACAATGAGGTGATTTCACTATTAGCATCCTAAAATTTCAAATAATTTCTGTGAAATTCATTCACTGCTAACAGTAAGATTCATAGGTTCTGCCTCTCATACCCATACAGTGTTACCCAAACGCGGTTATAACTGGAGTTTCCCCACCTTCGATGGATCACTCATGTCCTATTTAATGTCTAAAAGTTGATAATTACTTCCTCTAACATTTCTCCAATGACAGCGAGCTTAATTCAGTATTTCTAATAGTACTCGATTGTTTTGAGAGTCCTCCATAATCGAACTCACAGCTCATCAATACTCCATATTTTACATTTATTCTACCCTAAATCTAATGGAATGAATATAATTTGAGAAAACTATGGACTCATTTAAAGGTGTTTTCTAGAAGCAATTCCCAGAGCTTCACTAAACACATAAACACTTTTTTTCTAGCAAATAGAAGCAGAAGAAAACAAAGACAAAGATACCTAAATATTTTAGCGTGTCTTATATACAAAAATAACTGTGGCCTCTGGGCGAAGAATAGCAACCAGATCGTCCATTGTGGTTGTCACGCCAGCCCTGGCGCCAGGCTTCCTGGATAAAAAGTAAAGCTAATCTCGCATCAACTGTAATTAAATTCGCTATTATAGCGTCTTGGTATCGACCTGTTGTGTCTCCCAGTGACCCTGCAGTTCCAGCAGATGCTGCACGCGATGCTGCAGAGCTGCGAACTGCCAGATTTAGGGCTGTTAACAACTTGTTACTATTGTATTTTCGTTGTTTTTAAAGCTTATCAATTTTGTAGGTGCTGTCTGATTAAGTTTTTTCAGAGTACTTTAATTTATTTATAGCAACAGGGCAAGCAAAATCGGTAATCTGAAGTCAAAGGCAGTTGTTCTGTTCAATGGATGGAATTTTTTCTGTTATCATGCAGTGTGCAGGATAACAGCACGGTAAGTGCTAGTTACAGCTGTAACCAGATACAGTTTACAACTTGATGCTGCTAATTAGGGAATATTGTTCTGCCCAAACGCTCGCCCAGTACCAATATCCCCAAATTACATACCTATCATTAACAACAAATATCGCGATCATTATGTTTTTTCTCAAGCTTTGTCTCAAAAAGTCTATCTCTAATTCTTAGCCTAAGAATAGGCCGACTTTTGATATACATTTCAAACAATTGGTGCATTTTTCGGTCAATGCCAATAACGCAACTACGTAGGAAAAATCAGTTAGTTACTTACTTATGCGGTGAGCTCACAAAATAATTTGTCATAAACACTTTACTGCTTAAACACTCAACTTTTGAACGCAGGCAGTAATTTATTACAGAGAAGTTGACTTTCTTGCAGTTGATGAGAATGTCCTCTAACTTGGAAGATTTTCCCCTCAGACAAGTCACGCTGTACTCAACTATAGTCAGACTAGTCTATGAAGGCAGTTTAGGCGGGGCATAAGAGATTGCGCATGTGTCATATTTTTTATCAAGACAAAATTGATCTTTTATATTTTACTTTTCCAATAAGTATAGAGTTATCTTGGCCTGTTTTGTAAGTCACAGTTGTAATTAAGCATTGAATAATGGCAATAAATTTCTTGAATATGATAAAATGTAGCAATGTTTCGGAAACTTGGCAAAGCAGCATTTGCTGCTATGCCAAATTACCGAACTCCATATTGGTAAGTTGGATTGCCTTATTTTAGGATGAAAATACGTCATAGAAACTTCTTCAGCTTCCCGCTCACGCGTTTTACACAGGCAAGCGAAGGAGCTCATATACAACATCAATTCCTATTTTTTTGGAAAAAAAAGCATATCAGGGCCCTTATTGGATATTTCAAAAGCATCTGCTGAACTGCAAAGGCAACGAAAGTCGGCATCAGAACAGTTCATTAAATTTGTTCGCAAGCAAATGGAACTGCAGAGCCAAGTTTCTCATCTCCTACAAGGAATAGACCTGCCACAGTCACTATTTTGGATCATTTTGATCTAAGAGTCCTGCGAATAACTGTGTTCTCTTTCAATGAGAGAAGAGATATTCCAACATGCTAGTTGATCCTGTGTAGGAACACCTTCGTGCATGGGATCCATATTTTCTCTTGGCGTACTTCGTGCCCCTTCCTTTTCCTACCTTAGAACAGCTTATTTATCCTGGGCAGGGAGGCTTACGGTTTTGTATACAAGATAATAATATATATGCCACCATTACCGCCCCAAATGAAGCTATTTTTCTGAATAGCTGTTCTCACATGATTATATTGAATACTTTTGATAACATTTTTCCTCTAAATCCCTTTAGACTTTGCATTTCTAACATAGCTGTATAACTCATTAAGGATCACCAGGCTGCATCCTTATTTATCCATGCAGATTGGTATTTAATACGTTTCATAATAATTCGCGCTTCATTAGTTTCCGCCAGTCCAATCTTCTTAATTCGATAGTGCTTGGCTCTAGATGCAGGTACTGGGCGGAGCTATAAGAAATGCCAGTAGAATTGACAACGCCGTAGAGGAACTTAACCACGCCCAAACCGCCTTCATAAATTGGTCACACTATAACTCGTACCCAGTAGATTAGATAGCTGGTAGTAGACGGAAAAACAGGTCCATTTTCAGAGAGGAGCTGGGACTCAAGCCCCGGTATACTCGATTACACACCTACGGCTAACTGACGAAACTTTCGACAAACTCTTTTGCTAATCAACTTAAAAAAAAATCTATAAAAAATAACTGTTTATATTGACGCAGGACATGCAGTTACCGGCAAGAAACCCATTCATGAGCAGTGATCACTGGCAGGAGCAAATTTAATTTGTCATCAATTTGGGTCATTTTTATGTCCAGAAATTTTATTATTGCCCTCCACCGTTGACCTGCGGCTACGAAATTTGTGTGTCATGTTGATATCCAAGACCCTTGCATATAAAGTCTCCATGTTAGTCATAATTAATTTTCTTGTAGCTTCATCCATCAGCCATTAAACCTACTTGGTGTTTTTAACGGACCATAAGGTATAGAATAGCTCTACTACTTTACCTATATCTTAACATGACCAAACATCAACCGTAACCCAACTTCGCAATTGTATCTCTTCTTTTTTTGCAGGCGAAGCCTACTATGAAACTTATTATGAACCCTAAGGGTGTTCAGGATCACAGAACAGTTGAACAGCACTACGAACAGCTTATGCAAGAGTCTAACATTAGCAGCACTGGTGGTACAGCTCATTTAGGTCCTTCTGTGCACATCCCGGCCAGCCCTGAGATTGCTAAGGATATTATCAACGATATGCAAAGTCCCACCGGCAAGGGTAAGTTAACGATTGACATATGAATACTAATCAGCCTTGAGATTATTAAATATTATTATCATAATCGAAAATATACTGTGCTCACAAGTTCTGAGATTACTTAATACATATCATGATCGAAAATATTCTGTGCTAACCAGTCCTGAAATTACTAAATATATATATCATGATCGAAAACATGCTGTCCTAACCAATCCTGAGATTACTAACTATATATCATGAACGAAAATATACTGTGCTGACCAGTCCTGAGATTACTAAATATATATCACGAACGGAAATATACTGTGCTAACCAGTCCTAAGATTCCTAAGGATACACAATAACTCAGAGCAAATAAAACTCTAGAAGCTTCAGAAGAACAGGCAAATGCTAGAAATTTAATTTTCAAACGCTTTGTAGAAGTCACATTAACGTAATTCCATAATGTACAGTGCCCTGAGCTTCTATCATGGACCAGTTTTTTGTCATTTTTTATAATGATGGTGATGGATGATGATGATCAGGGTAAACTTATGATCATAGTGAGCTTACAGAATAGCCTTCAATGCATAGATGGGAGTAAATGGCATTAACTTGCTAAATTAAGAAGAGAAACAACGTAAAATTTCGATCCTTATGGCGCATTGGCGCGTGCAGCTGCACTATTACGATGCTAATTGGGGCACAGTCGATAAGACACTGAAATAATTAGGTTTTTGAGGCATGACTTATCGAAATCTGGGAGAGAAGCCTTTGCTTTGTCGCTTCGAAACGTTCTGCAACTATCAGAAACATTGCATTTGCGTAGAGTTGATTGAAAAAAGCTCTGAGAAGCAAGACTGAGCTTCTGGAAGTCTCAAGGGTAACCGGTTCAGGATCAATAATTATCTGAAGCACAATTCAGCGGATTGAAGCCTGTGCACTGCTTGATATTCTTCGCAAATCAAGCATCAAAAACTTCATCTCCCATTCTAACATGCCCTCACCCTAAAAACAAGTTTAGACCATGTGACCCCTAACATTTTACTGTTTTTCTCCCTTGTTATGTCACAGTGTTAAATATTGCTGTAGTAACATTACTGTTGTTACATTACTGTTACTCACAGGTGCCGCTCTGTTTGCTAAGCGTAAGAAGAGGATGGACAAATTCATCGTAGACGAGACGAACGTACAGAAAACGAGCGCATATCAACAGTCGAGCGTAACGGTGGGTGTGGGTTAAGAGGACCGACAACACCAAATATTTTTTTAATGCTTTCCTAATAGTTCAGTTATCAATTTTTCTTGAGAGACAAACGCTTTGCCCCAAAAAGTGCACTGTTCTTTATTCTTAGTGCTGTACGCATGAGGATAAATTGCTGCAAATGAAAGCGTTGCTGATCGTTTGTTCTCAAAACAGAACAGCAGCATGGAACAGTCATTCAGCAGCCAGTTCAGCAGCTTCAGCAGCAACCAGCAGCAGCAGCAGCAACAGCAGCCAACAGTTACTGCCGCTCCCAAAGTCACGGCCCCGCCCGGCAGCAAGAAGCGCCTACAGCAGGAGAGAGACGCCGAGCAGGATAGGATTATGGTGAGGATCTCAGATTAGATTATTAGGTCGAAACTAAGTTTTTTAATATCGTAGAATGTTAAAACCGACAAGAACTTACTTTCCGACCTAATATGTAGTGTGAGTGTATATATATACATATTTATCTCAAATATGTTATAAACTATAACAAAATACAGCTATTAACCATCATAACTATGATGTTTGAAAAAAAGTTGATGATGCGATAATCAATATTTCAATTTTTTTCATTCGCTGATTAACGTATCACGGATCTCGCCCTCTACATATATGTGTATATCTCAGACTATTAGCACTAGATTATCTAGGAAAGAAAGCTCACGGTCTTTCCTTTTTTTCGCATGAGAAAAATGCATTATGAGCTCATGGGTTTCGCACCCGGAACTACATAGAGTATAGCCCAGAGCAGGTAGAAGGTCAAGGCTGTGAGAAGTGAAAGAGGCTTGCAGTAGGCGATGTAGCGTGCAGCGTTTACAACTTTAGATCACTTATAGTCTTCACGAAACAATTACTACCCAAACTGTCACGGATTTTTGGTTCCATTCCCGCCTATGTGTATCAAAACCACCTTCGAACAATAGTTTTGTTTTAGTTTGACAACCATGCTTGAAGGAATAACTTTTTTCAGACAGTTTTAACCCTTAGTTCGCGATCTGTATTATATCCCACCTGTGATTGCTCACTAGTTAAGTAAACAGTAGCGGTAACATTTTCAAAGCTTCCTGTCCAATGAATATAATAGCATCCGTTCTTTGCGCAAGATGCCTGCTATGCATAGCCTATGCTACACTTGACGACCCACTCCAACCGAATTAATACCCAAAACCTGCTACTGAATGGGGAGTCTTCTATAAAGCCTCATGCAAAGATGATTAACGGGAACAGGTTAGCGCACTGCCGAGCGAGCGGCGCTTGCGTGCGGCGGACGTACGAAGTGATGACGTCATAAAAACTTAGCACGTTTATCAGTGGTTATTCTACATTATTTCGTCATAATTTCATTTGGGCCTCCAGAGGGTCCTACATGTCTTACAATCATTATAACTGCACAAAACATGTATCAAAGCATCTTCAAACTTTTTTAACTCTCTGAAAGATAAAATTTTGGAAAAACGTTGGTTAAAGGCTTGTAAACGAGCGGATGAATTCAACCGGCAAATGCTCGCATGTATCAGAAGCACCTTTAGAGCCAAGTTTATCGTCATTAAAATGAAATAAATCCAGTGAGTTTTATCGAGAGTAATATGGCATTCTAAAGATGGATTTATATGAGAGTAAACCGCAATGTTTTCGATTCATTTTCGTCTTCTACCAGTGATCTGCTATCCTCTATAATTTCAAGCCGTTGAAACAAAAATTGGCTCAGATGCGAGGGATTGAACGCCGAGATAGAATAACTTTTTAACAAGATTGGCAAGAGAAACATTAAAGGACAAAAAAGTTACTTTCCTTAAGGCGAAGTAATATTAAAGCAAAAGTCTATATAGAATACGCAGAAGCCATACCTACCATTGCTCGGTAAAATTAGAAAAAAAATATCAGCAGCTATACGTTGCGCGTGTTCCAGCAGTAGGCTATAACGGTCGGTTGGCATACGACTAGCGTTAGCTAAGTTACAGAAAAAAAACTACCTAACCGTATTCCCCACACCTAAACTGTCTCCCGGAATGTTGTTGCTGAAACTGGCGAAAATACATAATTTTCCAATGATGCTGTAGTTATTACAATTAAGAGAGGTGGATATGCTTAACGACGCGTACGCGACGTCACAGCTTAGGCGAAAATTTTACCGAAACTCTCTGACCGGGTGCGTGCCTCTTACAAAAAAAAACTACTTGAATAATAATAAAATTACACTATATCCTTCAGAGGGCTAAAATAGTTCGTAGATTCTTTGATACATATTTTTGTGCAACTATAATGATTGTAGGACATGTAAGACTCCTCTGGAGGCCCAAATGAAATGATGGAGAAATAATATAAAAGAGCTGCGAATTACCGTACTTGAACATTATGACGTCACACGCCTCATTACCCATGGTGCACTACGGCTTGGCTCCCGCCCCCCCCCCCCTGGGTTAACTTGTTAGTCTCATAATCCTTGGCCTCATGTAATTAACTAACATAGAAAGCAAACTGTTCATTGTGACGAAAAGAATGTATGTATTTATTAGCAAAAACTTAATATATTCATTGGCTAGGCAATCAGTAAAATGCAAAATAACTACGATTCGCTGTATTTCATTTTTATGTACCTACCTAGTGCAATTCACTTAGTGTAGCCCATTGTCGATCTGTATTTACAGATTTATATTTTCTTAATAAGCACACTCCTTGTATCGCTACACCGACACTTTTCCTCGTATTTGAAGTCCCTGTCTTCCTTAGCAGATATTTTATCGAAATTTCATCGATATCAGACTAAGGATCCTTTTCTCATTTTGAGCGGACCAGCAGGTAGATTGAAATCTAGTGCCTGAACAAACACATTCCAGCTCTCATGACTGGGTACAGATGGTGATGTATCCAACCTGATCGTGATGTATCCAACTAGAGAGCGTGAAGCTTCAATGACATCCCTTAAATTCATAGCCGCAAACAACAACAACTACAACAACTTTGTAGTTCTAATCCTATCTTTCGTCTGCGTATCTGAGCAGAAAGACTTCCTGACCAAGAGGGAATCCCAGTTCCAGATGGTCAAGACCCCCTGGGAGGCGGCGCTCGAGGGCAACACTCGGGCCGCCTTCAAACAAAGCTCGAGCGTGAGTGCGAACTGACCCCGCCCCCCGTGACGGGGCTTATGTTTCACATCAGCTTGCTATTAAATGAAAATTATCTCTTTTCTTTGCTCTTTGTATCTTTTGTGTATCAGTGTAATAAATGTTATAATTTGTTATTAGAGGAGGCTTCCTGCAACTCAATTAAGCTGCAGAGAAGCAGGTGTTGGCTGTATTAACTGTTTCAGTTGTAAGTTGCTGCCTTTTTATTACCTTATCTATGTTCTTAGATTTGTGCGCTTTGTTATATTTTAACAAGCATAGTATGTAACATTTACTGTATGGTGCTTGCCAAGTTTCTAACCGCCTTGCTACAGTACACTCATCGTCTGGCTGTGTATGATCGCAATATCGCTATTTGAAGAAGAGTCAAAAAGTTTTTTTACTTGTCAATGAGTACTTTTGTTTATCTTGCTTTGCGGGCCATTTAATATTACCCAACACAACCTCGATTCGACTCTATGCACTTCTGGAGGCAATGTCTCCACCCCTCTCAACCTCTTCTGTAGAAGTTCACTAGGTACGGTGGTTCACCATGTCGAAACAGTAGTGTAGCCTTGATTGGCCTCATATCATATTTCTTTACCATTTTTTACGTTTCAGCACCCCAGAAATGTCTGTAGGAATTGGATGAGCATTGAAGGGAAGGTGAGGCAATATCTTCCTAAAAAGTTCTCGAATGACAGTTCTTGATACCAGGAAACAAGAATGAGCCGATGTGTTATTGAATGGCTGCTGGCAATTGAGGCCTTTGACTTTAGAGTAAAGTTATGGAAACTACCCCTTTAAGCCGGAATCCCAGAATGCCTTCGGAGATGACCTCTCTGCCTCGAGTCCACAAGAACCCCTGTGAAACCGCTGCTTCGACTGAATGTTTTGCTCGAGATCCCATTTTAAATCTCTGCCTCTCCATCATTAAAATAAAAAAAAAATTCATTTTATTAACCATAGCATTTGCCAAAAAGTTCATTGGCTTGTCAGCTCATTGATTCAGTTGGTCAGCACGTAACGATAAGTCAACGCAACCAGCAGAAAATGTACAGAGTGCACGATTTAGTCGCAAATGGAGAAAGCTAATTTTAATGAAATCCTTACTTTCCTAGCTACGGACAGACTACTTCCACTAATATCCAAACTTGGGCAACCGTTTCTTCATATGTTGAGTACAAAAGCCTCCTCTTCCTTGGGTCCTTCAATTTTTTTTTTCCTTCATCTAACTGGAAACTTGTTTCGTGAAGAGCATCATAACTATAAGTTTTCTGCAGCGCATCCGTCATTCGAGCTGTCTCCCAATTAAATATTCTTAGAGCCTTAAAGAACTTGATGACGGCCTGCAATTAAAAATTGCTATTTTTCTTTCTGATGAAAACTGATACTCATGCAGTTATATCTTGACAGAATAATAGTAGGCAGGTGAATGAGCACACTGGAGGGTTAAGAACCTCGATGTCGGCTGCTGTTTCGAGCCACTTTCTGTGTACGTGAATGAATTCAATTCTATGTTATTAGACTCGTAGCAAAACTTTTCGACTGACTCTCTTGCGTGACACTATACTCGTAACACTGATCAACTATGCCTGCATCACACTCGTTACGCTGTCACCACACCGAAGAAGTGCATTTCAATCTTTCACCACACCTTTAGCACATTCTCCCCACACTCTCATCATCCTCTCACCACACTCACATAATGCTCTTAACATACTCTCACCACATTTATGCTACACTCTCACCATACTTTCACCAATCAGATGAGTATGAGCAGCAGCAGCAGCAGCTTCAGCACCTCTGGAGTGGCAGCTGCCCCTTGGCTGGAGGGACCTAAGCCCGTCCCTGTAAGTATGGGTGCAGTCATTTGTCCCACGAATCCCCCCGCAGGGACCTAAGCCCGTCTCTGTAATCATAGGTGCAGTCATTTGTCCCATTCCTGTCCCACGAATCTCCCACAGGGACCTAAGCCTGTTTATGTCCGTACAGATGCCATCACTCGTCTGACTCGTGGCCCACGTATCCGTCGTAACATTACTCAGAGTCTTCCTGCATGCTGGCTTATTCCCCCGTACGAACCTATTAGCTACACCATTAGTGGAGTAGTAACTGCCAATTCGTTGATCGTAGACTCCTATAAATCTTCCTTTTGCTAATTTTTTCAATACGTCTTCACTGGCTGACCTTATCCGATTCCTTATTCAAGGTGAAGCACACCTGTACCTCTCTTATACTTATCATATGGCTTATAATTCTTTTACGCTCTTATTATGATATTCTGCAGTGTTGCTCATACTAACCATAATAGCTTCCGCTGGCCGTTGGCTGGCGTACCGCAGTTGCCGATACACTTTACCTTCACTGCAATGTGCTCTTATTAATAATTATTGCACCACTGAGCGGACAGTGACCACGTTATCTCGTTTCATATTACGGAACTTTAAAGAGCATTTTGCCACTGGCCCCTGTCAACCTTCAAGCGTTCGTGACGGAGATGCGGATGACCAACAGCATTTGCTTAGAGAGTTTAACCATATTCCTCAACAACATTTCTTCTAAAATCTCGATATCAATGTGACATTGCGGAACCACTTTGTGAAGCAATCACCATCGGACACCTATAAACACACCTACTCAGTTAACATGTCAATAGCTCATAGAGGGCTGGAGCTTTAATCCCGGCTACTCTATGGAAATGGGCCTGTTGATCCGTCTACTACCAGCCATCTAATGCGATTTAATCTACCAACAGGTGACCGCTCCCGCGCCCAAGGCTGGCGCCGCAACCAACCTGCCCAACCCTCCGTCGCCTTTCGCGCGGCCCTCTGCCAACGGTAAGTGTTGCCATACTGCATCAGTCCTACCTCATAGTGTTGCTATACTGGGGCTTCGTTCTTTCATAGCAAGGACGTGTTGCCACATCGGGACTTTTTTTACCTCATAGAAATGGACGGTGTTGCCATTTTCCTCTGATTGTGTAACCGAACTTAGAGTATAGTGTTGTATACACAATGCAGCAGTTCTTCAATCGTGGAGCTACGACCCCCATGGCACTGACATAATTCTTCTAATGTTCACTGCTCAGGTAAGTGAGCTGTAATGGCACCACAGATTTTGCAATGCGTTTCCATGCATCAAACTGCACGTCTGTACAAAAATGCACGCAGAAGAACCTAAAATTTTACCGTTTTGACCGAGCATGCTCCCCTATGTCTCTGTCAGTGATCGTTGTATTCGAAAATGTTAAAGCTGTTTGCAAATCATAGCAGGACTGAGGGAAAAAACTATTTTTTTAACGAAATCTCGTCACTTTTTCTATGAAATTGTGCTTTTCTGAAAGCTGAAACTACGTTTTTTTTTCTTTTTTTTTTCATTTGGAAACTGGGGAATACTGTACGTGCCGTTACTTTACATGCAAAAAATGGCTCAGATTTCCTCTGCATAGAATTAAGATTGACAAAACTTCAGAATGCGCATCACCTGACCATAGACCGCAACAGTATACTTGACTCTTAGGACCAAGTGGCCTCTGACGCTGGCGGCCAAAATGGGAAAAATGGGATTTTCTCAAGAGCTATTATGAACATGTCCAGACGCGGTCATGCAGGCAAGCACACAAGTGCGTCCCCGCCGTATCCAAGATACTTTCTCCGCAAGAAAAATGTTCCATATCTTGAAATTTTTATCTTCAGTATTAGATAGGGGAAAAAGAGTAACTCATGAGAAAATCCCATTTTTCCGTTGCCGACTTTTGGCCGCCAGCGTCATAGCTATGAGTCGAGTACTGTTGCGGTCTATGACTTGACGATTACCAACTCCTTGTAATTAGGATATTTTTTTCTTAATCTCTAAATTACAACGGATACATATGTGATGTACCTAGCATGGTATAATTACGTAAGTTATGGCATAGCTACTTAGTAAAGGTAAGAATAAATGTATAATTAACATATATATATATATACATAGTATAGTTAATATTGTTGTTTAGTTATGCGAGATTAGGAAGACACTAGTAGCGAGGGCTTATAAGTAGCATAAATGTCATCCTGTAATCATACTAACTTTTCAATTAAGTGGCATAAAAACCACTTATGACACAGGCTACTTATATATAGTTACCGATTATCAATGACTTTATGATTACGTTATTGGCTACTTGAGGTAATAGACTCTAGTTACAGACCATCCACTCGGTGCAAGTCACACATTTAATTCATGCTGTACAGGAAATTGCTGTGCTGCTAGCTGATATCGGTTGTTATTGACAACTTAAGGCCGAAAATGATACCATAGTTCTAGGGTACTTCAGAGTAGATTAAGCACGAATGGCGCAAATAATACCCATAGCTTCAAAGTGGAACAAGTCGCCTACCCAATTTCCGCCTTTTACTTTCTAAATAGCACTTTTCACTATCAATGATAGGTTAAGTGGTCACTATAGGCTTAGTTACGAGACTACTAACCATGCACTTAGCACAAGGGCAGCCTAAAACATTTCTTCTCTTCAGCAGCTCGTACGCAACCGAACATACAAACCAAATAACTTTGAAACAAGCTAATTAATTTGCAGAGGATAGAGTTGTTTTTATTGTTGTTCTTTTACAACTACTTTGTCCTCTTCGTTTGGTTTCACAGTTGTTGACCAGTAATTCATTTTGTGTACTTTTTACAATTTTTCATTCACTGTTGTATTATGCTGTGATCTTTGTATGTATCACCTTAACTTGTAAGGTTTGGCTCTTCAATTTGGCCATTGAGTGTATATACTTGTTGTTAACTGTAATTCCTCTTGTTTGTTCTGTCCAAATATTATATCTATATTTTTATCTATTAAGAAGTCATTTGAAGATATACTGCAACCCTAGCAGATTTTTGGTTGGCCCCAGAAACTAAAACCGTATATTGGCTTCTGGGGCATGCAAAAATTCTGATCTGGTATTATACTTCAGCTTCATAAATTTATATTCACCATTTACCTATTAATTTTGTAAGTGCCTCCATCTACAAATGCGAAGGCCAATTTTCATATCCGCAATTAAAATTTGGCGCAAATTCATGCGAGAATCTACACATTTACCAACCATTGCCAAATTTCAAATTGTATTCCAAACCAGTAAGTCATATTAGAGCTTAATTTTTCCTCGTCCCAGCGCAAGTGGTCATAACTTTTGTGATACTAAGGTGCCCTGGATGACAATTATTGTCTTCACAGGGTATATCTATACACTTTTTAGTCTGCCTGCTTCTACTCAGCCTGTTGCAGATATAAGTTGAATTTCCTGTGCTGGGATGAGTTACAACTCCTTGGAACGCTTCACGGTCACTTTCTCTCATAATCTGGCTGCTACAACACAGTAGCAACTTCATCATTAGAGCAGCATGGATTGTTTTGCTGCTCCATTATACCGGGAGCCTGAAAAAAAAATGTTACATTTTCCATTGGAGTATGAAGTGGATCTCATTCGAAAAAGAAGATTCTAAAGTTTTGTTTCGGTATATAAGATACATTCCCAACTCATAGGTTCTATTCTTTTGCTCGATGCGTGTTTCATTATCCGAGCTCCAATAGTATTGACAGAAGCAGCCAATTAAAAATGTAACGTTTTTTTTTTTTTAAATACCCAGGATGAAGTAATCCAGAAAGTGCTTGAGTTTGTTTTCGGTCAGGTAATTTACTACAAAAACCGCTTGAACTCTCTTGGTTACAATATATTACCTAGATCTCATAAAGTGAAACATCTAGGTAATGTAGCTAAATACTTTAACCAAGCACACATGGCAGTAAGAACGAAAAAGCTACCATTCATAATAACTATAGTACCTACGAAGAACCCTATAGCTACTAGTCAACCCTCTACTCAACTTAAAATAGTCTGGAGATAGTCTGAAAGATAGAGTTAAGCGTTCTATATTTAATATGGATAACGTTTTTTTTTTTTTGCTACACTCAACTCCGTTCGGTTAAGGCATATTGCTTCACATACTAGACATCTCTCTGAGTACGTACTGTGGTCTATTGACTGCCCTACTCTCATAAAAGGTAGCTACCCAGCAGGGTTCGCCTTAGAAGTCTAAGTGCAACATAGGCGAGGATTAAGTGTCGCCGAGTGCTTTGGGAGCTGAAGCTTGTTCCTTTCTGCCAATGCAAATTGCAACTGTTATTTTGCATAATAACAGAATTAATTTGCGTCTAATTTGCCGGCACCGATTGGTCAATTGAAGTCATTCCTAAAAGGCGGGTCATCGCTACAGTCTTTTCTTCTTCGCACACTATGTAAATTATTCAAACATTTTTTTTCGTCTTTACAATCGCAACTTTTCATCCGCCATAATGTTCATAGTCGTCATGCTAGCTGGCTGAACAAACGTCAGTGGATTTTTTTAAACTATTCCACAGTTCGCAATGAATTAGCAAATAATATGGACACTTTCTTCTATGTAAGCAAAAGACTAAAGCATGAGCCCGCTTCTAAGCAAATACAGCAACAGAATTTTTAGTTATAGCCCCATTTTTTGAGAGAAAGTGAACGTTCTAAAACGCTGCTGGTAGCGAGAAATTCCCACTGTAACTAACTGGTTGATTAGCGCACATCTGTGTTATATGATTGGCACCTGATCTATTTGTGTTACGTGTCTGTACCAATTGGAACGTCACTCATATCACAATGATCAGTCATGACTTGGTTTAGAACGAAGGATGCCGAGAAATGACCAGCTTTGTTCATGGAGATCAATATTCGCAAACTTTTTACCATGCGGGCGCCTCATTTCTCGGCATCCTTTCCATGTTAGCATAAATTTTTCATCGTACAGATCAATCATTAATACATAACGCCCTTGGCTCCTTTCCTTTGTTTGCAGGCCCTGCAACTCTTCCTGATCTCTCGACCATTTTGACCAAATCCGATCCTGCTAAATCTCATAAATCAGCCGGTGTCAGCATCGCACCTGCTCTAAAGCTCGGCACAAATCAAGCATCTAAAACTCCTGCCAGTTCCGCCAAATCCCCTCGATCCTCTTCAGTTGGCACTAAGCCTACTGAAAAAAGGCTGTCCACGTTACCCAATGCCGCCAAGTATCCTTTCCCTTCGTATTTAAATATTGCTTCCCAGTCTGGAGGCTGCATGCGATCTGCATCCACCTCTTCCATCCCTAGTCTAGCGGCAGCCGCCTCTGCGTCAGATTCTTCCTTTGTCAATGGTTTTAATCTAAAACCTGGCAGTCCGCCGGTAGTTGTCCAGCCTAGTCCATCGCAAAACAGTGATGCCAAACAACCAGCATTTGCTGCTCCCAAGAAAGCGCAAAGCCCAGAACCCAATAACATCTACAAGAACGTGAAGCTGAGGAAAGTCCAAACTCGGGAAGCCGCTTCTGTGGGGTCGTCATCCGCTCCTCGCAAAGGGATATCCTCAAACGGTACTGATACTATTATGAATGTATCTAAACCTACCGCTTCTTCAGTTGGATTCAGTTCTCGTATTGCTTCGTCATCTAAGTTCAGCTCTAACACAATCGCAGAAAAGAAAGATTATCAAACTCTGTCCATAAAGCCTGAGAAAAGGCCTGTCAACAAAGAGCCCTTTATGTTCAGTTCGCAGAAAGCTTCTTCATCAAAAAGCCTAAGTTCTTCTAACGCAATCTCTCATTCAGCGCTTTCGCCTAACACCTATCCAAGTAATTCGTTCGCTAGTGGTGTAAGGAGCTTCAAACCCATAAACAACATTGCTTCTCCTGCTTCTCTTTCTGCATGTCATTCAACCTTGAAAGAAAATGAGAGCTCCTTCTACACAAAAAATGAAACTAATTTCGCAACGAAACGCTCTCATTCTTTTTCATGTTATGATATGCAGAGGAATTTAAGTTGCAATTATGGCTCTTCACTTCAATACGCAAAAGTCGATCATGTTCCTTCCCATTCACCAGTTCCAAATTTTGCATCAGCGTACTTGGTCTCTCCTAAGGTTGACAAAAAAATTCACGCTTTCGATTTCGACTGCGATAGTGAAATAAAAATTCATCTAGAACAAGACTCTGACATGCCTTCCGATGACGACCTTGATGCTTACGTTGCAGAAATCCAAAGATCGTTCTCAACAACTCCGATTCCGATGGACAACATCGATGTGAACGACCTGCAGCCTGCTGACTTTTACCGAAGTGTGTCCCGCAACGACGATGGTCCCGATGACGCCGATGCTCTACTAGACTTGGGCGACGGACCTTTCGAAGAACACGGCGTTGTAGTTGCAAGCGTCTTCGAGAAGAAACCGCCAGCGCAACAGTGCACCGTCACCAAACCTAAAGTTATGACCCGCGACTCCGCTTGTCCTGCCAACCTTACGCTCAAACAAAAGGCTGTCTCTAATTTAGAAATGTTGTCCACTTTGTCCGCTTTGAGCAAAATGAGCGAGGAGCCAAATCCTCAAAAAAATGGTGACCAGCTTTTACCTGGCGGTAGCAGATCAACGAAAGAAGAGAACACCACTTCCTCGTATCTCACCAATTCGCTGCGAAGTGAAAATATTCTCAATAACAACGCAAGTAAACTGAGGTCGTCTTACTGTGAGAAATCTGCTACTTTATCATCAGCCACATCGACTTCTCTCAACGAAACAAAGTACGCCAAACGAACAGGTGCCAGTGGGGCTCAAACCACAACCGAATATCAAAGTGCCAACGACCAACTGGTTACTTCTAGCGTGCAGCCCGTCCGTTCTTCACTACCTGACAATGTGACTGCATCGTCTGATGGGAAATCGTCTGAAAGGCCTAGAGCCTCTTTGGCAAATGGCTTTCAAAAGGACGAGGAACCGACTATCCAAGTGTTGCCAGGGCCACCCCGAGCCAATATGCCATCTGTAAGCCCAAATCCTGATGAATTAGAGAATCCAAGTGGCCAAGAAGCGGGTGCTGCAAATGGCTCGTTAGTGTCAGCAACTGGAGGTGACACAAGGGAATCGCCTCCAAATATTTCATCAGATGTAAATACTGCAACTTTGTCGGATGTACCGAATTTTGAGGAAGCCCATAATGAACGAAAAGAAGTTCTAAATGTAGCAGGCTCAAAGAATGGCGTTCAGGAACTTGCAGAGGCTGATCCTGCAATTTCGGAGATTACTGAATCTAAAAATGCTGAAAATGCTGCTAAGGAATACAGTGACCTTCCTTCCACTAAAGCCCTTGATTCCAGCGAAATAAACCAAGATGTCCCTGCCCCTACTTCCGTTGCTCCTGACACTTCTTCCTCTAGTGCATGTGAAAATCTTAGTTCCATTGTTCACGAGTCCTGTGTCGGCAGTAGTGCCACTCCCAATTGTGCTGATCCTGAACCCGTCCATCCATCTACCAAGTCAGATCATCTCCAAGAATGTAAAGTCACTTCCACTGTCACTTCATCTGCATTAGTTTCTCCCTCTCTAACTGCTTCTCTTCCTTCAACTAGCATTTCAGCTGCCTCTGTAAACGCTTCTACTGTTGCTTCTCTTGCCGAGGGGCAAGTATCTGATGACCCCGCGCTTTCTGCATCTTCTGCTAGTCCTGCCAATGCTGCTAGTGATGCCAGTGTTGCTGTTACCACTGCTAATGCTTTGGCTGACTGCACTGGTGATGCGCCTGCATTGTCCTTTTCTGATTCTGCTTCTGGCACTCTTTTAGCCTCTGATGATGCTTCATCCTTAAGTATAAAGACTAAACCTGCCGCTCCCTTGATACCTTGCACCCTCCCCTCCCCTACAGAAACCAAGGCCCCAGCTACTGGTTTGGTCTATTCTGCTGAGGTTAAACTCGAACAGCCGCCCAAAAGCTCTGTCTCCGTACCCAGTGGTCAGTATTATCGTAGTTTGTAGATGTCGAGCGAAGCCTTATTTCCTCAGGTGTAGGCTTGAACCACGACTTACTGGGGACGAAACGCTACATTTGCTTTCATTAAAGAAAAAACTGAAATTTCATTGCCATAGAGATTTCCAAGGTTCATGTGTTACGTTATGAAAATGAGGGTATGGATGAGTACCTAGAGTGCCCGCTACAGGTGAAGAGACAAGCCTGCACTTGAGGAAAAAGCATCATAGCAATGAAATAGCAACTTAGAGCATATTAGCAGTGCAACAGCAAACAACAGAACTTTGTCCAGCGCTACACTGGACGATCATACACTCAGTTCACGCATGTTCTGAAGATTGTTTATTTGCTGACAGAGCTATAAATAGCCATGAAGTGATTATTTTCATTGTTCGCAACAACTAAAGCATTAAAAATACTGGCAAATTTATTCACTTACGCTTATCGAAGTTTAGAAATTGAAATTGTCTGCAGTATAAATTGCACTCTAAATTCATTAAGAATTTTTGATACCCACTTGATAGTAGAAAAAAAAATCAAGCATTATTTAAAAAGTAGAATTGCTGGAATAAATTTTGAACGTTGTGACACGTTGCTCTGATTGCCAAAATAGGCTATGTCAGCAGCGTTACGAACGTCTAAGTCATATATGTCCCTGCTCAGGGATGACGTTTCTTCCAACCCTACGAACACTGACATTATTATGCTTATTTATCTTCCTGCAAACTTGACAATCCACTGAAAAAAAAAAAAAAATATGTCAAGACTATATGTGTTTGGCTGCTATCCTTACTTAATTGCTCGTTTTATATCTTTTTGCCCGTAAACTTAGTCTATGCTTAATCATCCATTTATAACTTTTTTTTTCACATGGAAACTTAGTAATACGGAGGCAGGCATACTGATCATTTGGAGCTTTCCCGTTGTTTAAAATATTGCTCGTACTTTTTTTCTTGTGTGTGCGTGCATATTTTGGACTCACTACTAAATTTATTTCTGCTCGTTATCGTTTCACTCCCTGCTTTATTATCACAAATTACGCTTTTCGTTGCATGTGTCACTCATTCTCTCTTTATAATCGAGTATCATTCGTAGTCATCACCGAGAAAGTGTCCAGCTCTCAAATTTTTGTATTTACTCGCATTTTTCTTCCCAATAATAGAAGAAGGTTCGGTTCAAGGTATGAGAATATTAACGGGTAAGCCAAACCAAGCAGGTTATAATTTCAGTTTGTGTGTTTTGGAGAATATATATTACATCAAACACTGGCGTGGATCAGCACCAATAACTTTTTGTTGGTGTACTTATACCCTGCTCAGAACTACTCAGGGTAAAGATCAGCAACTTCGGTACACATTTACTATCTTCTTCCTGCATGTAGTCGTAATACTTATATATACAGTATACATGAAAACATTTACTTATTGACAGACAGGACAAAAAATGTTTACCGGAAGCTAATGTTACCCTGGAGGTAACATTTTCTAATAGTGTGGTACAAGCATCTGTACCATATTTTGTTCGTTCAACTTTTTTTGTTGTTGATAGTATTCGGCTTGTAGATGACGAGTACAAAAGCAAAAAATGTCAATCTAGGTTAATGTAAGTACTACTTTTATGAATAAAAACCAAACCTGAATGTGGTCTAACAGTCAACCAGTGAATCGCGTCATTTACGTTTATTAGTCTCAGATGAAAGACGTTATTATCGGTAAGATAAGTTGCAACGGATATTAAAAATTACTTCGAATGCCAATTTATAGCTTTATTTTAGAAATTGGCTACAAGCATAGTTTCTAACAGCGTAGATTGGCTGGGCACCTATGACGTCATAGTGCACCTCCACTCCACCAATTCTGGTAATTCTTGTCTGACTTACCTGCCACAGTTCTTACGCTCTCGGTTGGGGTTTCTTCGTTGAATACAATAGAGTAAATATTGAATCAACCGCACGGTATAAAGTATGCGAAGGGCATTCCGAGATGCTCCATGATTGAATGGGGGTTTCGTTGCACTGGCACATGGCATGTGAAACAACCGTGTGGTACTTTGACATAGTATATGAGACAGATGTGTGATTGTGTGGCACTCTGACATAGTAAATGAGGCAGATCTGTGGTTGTCTGACCCTCTGACATAGTATATGAGACAGATGTGTGGTTGTCTGACCCTCTGACATAGTAGGCATATGAGACAGTTGTGTGGTTGTGTGCCACCCTGACTTGGTATGCGAAGCAGCTAGGCATGGCAAGTTCCTTTTATTTCCCAAATCATTAATCTGAAATACAAGTAAACGCTTTTTATTCCGTGACTACGGCTACATAATGTGGATTATATTACAATGTGGTAACATCAGCAGGCAACTGCATAGCAGCGCGAGCATCCGATGAGATGCAGAGATTCATCCGAGACCTTCATGATAGTATTAATGTATTCCAAGGACCTTAATCGTTTCATCTCGCACCATCAGCTGTTCACTCAGCTTGCAGAACAGCAGTCTTCGGAATGCTGGTGTCCCAGAACTCTAGTCTCCGGATTGCTAGTGTCACACAACGTCAGTCTCCGGTATATTAGTGATATTAGTGTCCAAGAACATCAGTATTTGGAATGCTAGGGTCCCAGCACATCAGTCTCCGGAATGCTAATGTCAAAGAACATCAGTCTCCGATATGCTAGTGTCTCAGAACTCCAGTCTGCCTAATGCTAGTGTCCCACAGCATCAATCTCTTGAATGTCATTGTCCTAGAACGTCAGTCTCCGGAAGGCTAGTGTCCCACAATATCAGTCTCCGGTATATTCGTGTCCAAGAACATCAGTGTTTGGATACTAGTGGCACAGCTTATCAGTTTCCTGAATGCTAGTGTCCCACAACATCAGTCTCCGGTATATTAGTGTCAAAGAACATCAGTGTTTGGAATGCTGTGTCCCAGCACATAAATCTCCAGAATGCTAATGTCGAAGAACATCAGTCTCCGGTATGCTAGTACCCCTGAACGTCCGTCAGTCTTTTGAATGTCAGTGTCCTAGAACATCAGTCTCCGGAATACCAGTGTCCCATAACTCCAGTTTCCCGAATGCTAGTGCATTCGGGACACATAACAGATACTCTCTGTTATGCTCCTAGTGTATGGAAGAGGGAGGAGATTCAAACTGGACCGGCATATTTGAGGGAACACCTGGATGTGACCTGCTGCACATTCTTGGATGAGGACAAGTGCATGAGGAAAATGA
>LQNS02277098.1:1325088-1343067 GCA_001587735.2 Parhyale hawaiensis | reverse complement strand
ATGTGTGGTTGTCTGACCCTCTGACATAGTATATGAGACAGATGTGTAGTTTTCTGGCCCTCTGACATAGTATATGAGGCAGATGTGTGGTTGTCTGACCTTCTGATATAGTATATGAGGCAGATGTGTGGTTGTCTGACCCTCTGACATAGTATATGAGACAGATGTGTAGTTTTCTGGCCCTCTGGCAGAGGTTATAAGACAGATGTGTAGTTGTCTGGCCCTCTGACATAGTATATGAGGCAGATGTGTGGTTGTCTGACCCTCTGACATAGTATATGAGACAGATGTGTAGTTTTCTGGCCCTCTGGCATAGAATGTAAGACAGATGTGTGGTTGTTTGGCCCTCTGACATAGTAAATGAGGCAGATGCGTGGTTGTGTGGCACTTTTACATAGTATATGAGGCAGATGTGTGGTTGTCTGACCCTCTGACATAGTATATGATACAGATGTGTAGTTGCCTGGCCCTCTGACATAGTATATGAGACAGATGTGTAGTTTTCTGGCCCTCTGACATAGAATATGAGACAGATGTATGGTTGTCTGGCCCTCTGACATAGTAGGCATATGAGACAGTTGTGTGGTTGTGGGCCACCCTGACTTGGTATGCGAAGCAGCTAGGCGTGGCAAGTTACTTTTATTTCCCAAATCATCAATCTGAAATACAAGTAAACGCTTTTTACTCCGTGATTACGGCTACATAACGGAGAATATATTACAATTTAGTAACATCAGCAGGCAATGAGATGCAGAGATTCATCTGAGACCTTCAAGATAGTATTAATGTATTCCAAGGACCTTAATCGTTTCAACTCGAACCATCAGCTGTTCACTCAGCTTGCAGAACATCAGTCTTCGGAATGCCAGTGTCCCAGAACTCCAGTTACCAGTATGTTGGTGTCCCAGAGCTCCAGTCTCTGGATTGCTAGTGTCACACAACGTCATTCTCCGATATATTAGTGATATTAGTGTCCAAGAACATCAGTATTTGAAATGCTTGTGTCCTAGCACATCAGTCTCCGGAATGCTAATGTCGAAGAACATCAGTCTCCGATATACTAGTGTCTCAGAACTCCACCCTGCCTAATGCTAGTGTCCCACAGCATCAATCTCTTGAATGTCATTGTCCTAGCACATCAGTCTCCGGAATGCTAATGTCGAAGAACATCAGTCTCCGATATGCTAGTGTCTCAGAACTCCAGTCTGCCTAATGCTAGTGTCCCACAACATCAGTCTCTGGTATATTAGTGTCAAAGAACATCAGTGTTTGGAATGTTGTGTCCCAGGACATCAATTCCCTGAATGCCAATGCCGAAGAACATCAGTCTCCGGAATGCTAATGTCGAAGAACATCAGTCTCCGGTATGCTAGTGCCCCTGAACGTCAGTCTGTTGAATGTCAGTGTCCTAGAACATCAGTCTCCGGAATACCAGTGTCCCATAACGCCAGTTTCCCGAATGCTGGTGTCCCACATCATCAATCTCCGGTTTGTTAGTGTCCAAAAACATCAGTCTTCGGAATGCTCGTGTTCCAGAACATAAGTCTCCGGAACACTAGTGTCGAAGAACATCAGTCTCCGGAATGCTAGGATCCCGGAACGCCAGTCTCCCGAATGCTAGTGTGCCATAACATCAATCTCCGGTATGTTAGCGCTCAAGAATATGAGTCTTCGGAATGCTGGTGTCACTGAAAATCAGTCTCCGAAATGTTAGTGTCCTAGAACACCAGTCTCCAAAAGTCAGTGTCATAGAACATCTTTCTTTGGAATACTAGAGTCCCAAAGCACCAGTCTCCGGAATACTACAACGGAGAACACCAGTTTCCCGTAGTGCTGGTCTCAGAGAACATCAGTATCACAGAACATTAGTCTCCCACGACAAGTTTAGACCTAAACTTTAAATTTGTTCTGAAACAAGTAAAGACGTTTCTTCAACGTACGAGCTACTTTTTTCATTTGCATTATTATATCAGCTCATATTGAAATCTAACTGCTTATAATTAGCGAAAACGCGATAAACTATAAAATTATAAAACTCTAGTAATCTTGCGTGTTTGCTTGTATATTACTTGTACACAATCTTCGCTGTAAGACAGAAAGAAGTTCGAGGTTTGAAGATTTAATAAGACTATATCAGTAGGGATGCACCTGAGATCGATGACCTTTCCATGGTGGATTTCTGAATCAGCTTTCTGACGAGCTCCCTTCTCGTAATCACTTTGGGTATGAAAGACACAGTTCAGTGACTTGCACCATCGCCTCAGCCACGTACTCAAGCACAAGCAAATTAGAGGAACCTCTTGGCAAAAGATCGTTCAGCAGTCACGACGAGACAGACACTTAGGGAGCGTCGTAACTAACTTGGATACAGATTGCTATATAGGTCGAGTACACTAAGGAACTGAAATTTCGAAATTTTAGTCGCGTGGCTAGTATCAGTAGTTAAGACGATTGAAGAATAGCATCAGTTTACTGTTTTTAAAGCTAAGAGAAGTATCAACATGCATCTACGCTTTTGCAGTTCTTTTATTTCAGAAGAATTTTCGTCTCTCTGTATTTTGGTACTTGAACTTGGGATAGGTTTTTAGTGACCCAACTGATTCCGGGCAGTCTAGTTCCTTATAAAACTGTACTTCCTTGTATCATAGTTGCTCGTCGCCATTGTACGCTAGCTACACGACGATGTAATTATTATTTATGATGCCGTGATGACATAATTTATTGTATGTTTAGTAATGATTCTGAGCCGTATCATGCACATTGCACACAGCGCTTGCTGTTACGTCTTGCATTGAAAACTTTAATTGTCTTCCCACAGCTGCTGCCGCTCCTGCCGCTCAGCCTTTTAAGCCAGCCGCTCCATTCGTGCCCAGCCCTGCGGCTGCAGCCAGCCCAGCCTTCGTGCCCAGCCCAGCTGCCGCAGCCAGCCCAGCCTTTGCGCCCAGCCCAGCTGCAGCAGCCAGCCCAGCCTTCGCGCCCAGCCCAGCTGCTGCAGCCAGCAAAGCCTCTTTCACTCCTCGGGCTACAGCCGCTAGCAAATCCTTCGTTCAACAAAGCGCCGCCGATAAGAGGAAGAGCCTGAACTTTAACCAGGCCGCCAGTGGCTGGGGCACCTATAACGAATATTACAGACCGACGTCCTTCGCTTCTTCGTGAATTTTGCGAACCTAGATCTATTTAGCTCACTCGTCGCTGGTGTCAGTAAAGTGCCCGCAGTACTGCAGGAATTGGACTTATCAGACGCACTTTGAAAAAAGTTGTGGTTTGATAGTAAAATAACTGAATGTAAAGCAGTTCCTACTATTGGCAAGGAGGGATGGTAACTCCCACAACTTTATCATGATAGCCTTATTCTGCGCCCAGCTGAACTAGTGAAGAGAACTATATATATTTAAGAACAATGAAATAGTCGTACAGCTAAACGTTCTCTGGATCACGGCCCGAATTTTTTTATTTTACATTTAGGTTTTTAGTGACGCGATATTTTGCTCAATAGGAAACAAATTTGATCTGGTATTTCGAAAATAGCCCAATGCCCTTGTGTTCAGTTTCTATGCGGTGAATGTTCATACGTATATGATTTTTTTAAATAAAAAATTATACAAGTTAAGGAATAACCAGGTGGTGATAGTTAACGTCGGTATTTATTAAGCAAATGGAACGCTCTGATATTAATATTGTTACCTACGTTAAGTTTGCTTATAGTGATTACTTTTATTTGTTCGTTACTTGTTGTTCGACTCTTACGAAGTGTTTAGCTCTAGGCTAAGTTTGATCATCGAACTTTGTGCAGTCTTTGTTGTGTATAGTTCATGTTGTGCAGTGCAGCCTTGCTTTGTGCTACTTCGCATGTGAAGATTACTGCATATGGATCATTTTATATTAAGTTGGATCTACAGATATAAAAAAAAAAACTACAGTGAACTTTTCCCTTAAAAATCCATCGTCGTTATCATTAATCTGAAAGAAACATTGGTGCTCAACTAGGATTAATTGACTAATGAATAGAACAAACATAATAATATTTATGTTAGCTTGCGGACGGTCAAATATACTCCATATGTAAATTACTTGGAAATGGGCATAAAAATAGAAATAGCTTGCTCAAATTTAGCTCAAATGCTTGAATTTATTGAGGCGGTGCCTGCCATACTAATGCAATACCGGGGATTGTACCATTTATGCGTACACATCATACTAATGCAGTACCGGGGATTGTAC
This sequence comes from Parhyale hawaiensis, assembly GCA_001587735.2. Taxonomy (NCBI): domain Eukaryota; kingdom Metazoa; phylum Arthropoda; class Malacostraca; order Amphipoda; family Hyalidae; genus Parhyale; species Parhyale hawaiensis. Next base: position 1,338,846 of record LQNS02277098.1, on the reverse strand, counting down.
CATTTATGCGTACACATCGCCTCGTGTGCGCTACTAGAATACACGCCCTATCAGAATTGTTAGCCGCCGCAGTAAGTAATCATTCTAAATCAGACTCACGGGCCGCCAAAAATTTACAAGGGAACGCCCTACGACTCTTGAGCTCTACCTAAAAAAAATTATTACTAAAGGGCTTCTCGTTCTGTTTAAGGCAGTAGAGAGCAGACAGACACACAAAACTGTCATCAGGGACACTCGAACCGAGGTACTTGGTGCTGAGACTGCAATAATGTCACGCCAGGGTACCTATATTTCAGCATGATAAGAAGCCTACTACCAAAGGTGGGTGGGCACGTGCACCCATTTACGGCTATTTTGAGAAAGATAGAACAGGCCGAAGATTTTGGCCTCCGGCCGCAGACGACAGGGCCTACACGCTACAGCGAAGTCATATCTTTCAATTATTATTCAGCCAGAAAAAATAGGCTACAGTCTTCATATTGTGAATATTGATCCAGTGTTGTATATAAAATTGTTGTTTTCTGAGTGACCTTAAGCTAAGTTAACTATTAGAAAATGCACTTCTTCTTCTCTCATCTCTTTGGTACTTCAGCTCTCAATTTGGTCCCGATGCTTCCAGTTTCTCTAGCGAAGAATTAAAATCCTTTGTTATTTATTATTTTAGGGACGAAAACATGCTTAGGTGAGTTGCTTCACAGCATGCGCAATGAGTTCGCTCAATTTAGTTTGTTGGGAAGCTTTGATTTATTTTTAATTTCTGTTGCGTCACTTGCTGCAATTTTTTCTGTAATTTGTTACGTTCTCCAGCAGCTTTTTCTGATAATCTGAGGCTATCGAAGCTCCTCCTAATTACTGCTTCATAATTTTTTCTCTTTGCTCAGATTGTGACATAATTATTTCCTAGTGAGGAGAGCAGCTTTTTATTAAGTCATAAAAAATGTGATTAAAGTGTACTGCAGTAACTAGAGTACTCTTGGAAATCTACAAGCCGAGTAGAGTCTTCTAGGAATACCACAGTCCTCAACATGGCATATCATCACGCGACACACTCGCCTGCACTTAGTAGTCGGCCTAGAGCAGACATAACTGCTTAGATGTGGAATGCCGGCACACACCACACTGTCACCTGGACGCCATCGCTTTCTCTATTCTGACGCAAGCTGTTCGCGCTATCGGCTAGTGACGTGCACCAACAGCAAATTGTCTAACCAGGGACATTGCTTACCTGCTGAGATACCGCCGCTGCTGCAGTTGTATTACGCTACAACATTAATTATACCTACTGTTAGCACTAATCGCCCAGGTGTCACAGAATGGTTCATAAAAACCAAAAAAAACATGAAGTAACCCCAGGCCGCCGAAAGCTCTGCTAAAACGAATTAATCACGGCAGACTTGAACGCTTGCAGATCTGATCGGCCGACCACGGATCCCGACAATGGTTTCCACACCAACACAAAGGCAGGTATGAAACGTCGAATAAGCTAAAACTTCTATCACCTAGTTGTTCCACTGAGATGCTATAGAGTTGATAACAGATGCACATAACTACGTCTAGGTGATTCTGATAATCCAATTCTCTCAATTTTAATTTTAAAAAATGTTATTGTTGCCACACACATAATGCATCTACTGCATTTTAGGTTAGTTTTTAAATTACGCTGAGTTGGATCTGTACCTATTTTAAATCTTTAAATGCGTCAACAGTAGAAGAAATCAATAGGCCAAGTGTAACTTATGACTGACGGGATGCAGCTTGTGTCAGCTACCAGAACGCAAACACGTTCATAGCCAAACGAAGACGACTTTTTTTGAAACTATCGTTTTCTTATCCTTGCGTTCGACAGGCGAATCTCGTACACAAGTGGGTTTACGACTTGATGGTTCTTTGAAGCTGTGCAGCAGAGTGACCTGAAATACACCGATTAACGCGCAGTGCATGAGTAGATCAACTTTGCGCCATTATTCTAATTAGATTACATTAGATTGCTAGCAGTAGAGGAACCAGAATTCCCATTCCCAGAGAGAGCAGCGGGGACTAACGTTCCAGCCCTCTATCAGCTATTGCCGTACACTACATGCATTACCTCTATACTGTGCGACTGAAAAACGCGCTCGTAAAAGCAGCATTATGAAATTAACCGTAATTGTTCATTTATCCTGTACAAGGAAATCAGCGCTCTAGCCGGTAATGAAGTTTCCGGCTCTGCCCCGGTCTCAATCCAGTTAATTACTACTTGAATGGATAAATAAGTAGAGCTTTGCACCATTATCTTCCCCGAATTAAAATGCATTAATACCTAAGAAATCAATCAATGAATTTTCCGGCTCAACCTCGCACACAGTCCAGTTACAATATGCAAGATTATCCATCTTCAGATACCTAATTATTTAAAGCTTCCTGCTTACTACAGCCATGCTAAAAAAAATTGGCAAGTAATGGTTTTTCAGGTCTGTACGGTTAAAAGAAACACGTGGCTTAAGCCTACCAAAACAAACTGAAGATTGGGTGTCATGTAAAAACATTTTTTAATTTTCTTTCCTTCTTTTAGATGACGTTTTTTCAGGCATAAATTAGATCCGGAACGAGTGGGCTCTGACCATGGTAGTTGTAGCTTTTGCGGTAACTCATGAGCTGCTCGAAAAGTTTCCCATTAAAAGTCAGTATTTTGCATACATTATTCCTACAGTTACAAGATTGTCGAGTGTTTAGCTTCAAGCTCCAATACCCAGTATCGTCTCTTCTCCAGAGAAGTGAATTTTTCAGGCGCTTTTCCTACCGAGTTAGCATTTCTGGCGTTCACACGCTGCTGCGGGGGTACTGACCGTAACCAGGTGCGGACCGCTGGGAGGTCACAGCTCTCACAGCAACGTTCCATCGTTAACGGCATTACTTCGACAAGCTGTGGTCGAATGCAGCCGTGTAGTCCTCTGGGTACCTGCAGCACGAAGCAGTGCCCGTTGGTTTTTCAGTTAGGAGGTGCGATTAAGTTGACTTTGCCTTCACAGAGAATCAAACCCTACAAGTATTTATGATGATGTGGTCAGCACACTATCTATGGACTCATGAATTTACCATGCATAATATGTATTGTGTGCTTGTCCAGGGCCTTGGCAGGACACCCTTTCGCATACAATCTAGGGTTAAGCAGGTACAAATTATTATCATACCTCATTATTGGATTCGTAAAGCAAGTCACAAAATTATTGACTGAAAGCGAACTCGCTGCGGTAACAAACAGATAATCTAAAGTTTATACTCTGAATCGCTTCTGTTTCCTGCCTGATATTATTCAATTTCCTGCACGCGTCACAGCCTACTGCGCGAAGGGATTAGGCCTATAGCTCGTGCGTCTGGCAGTCGCTGCCACTCAGCAGACAACAGGGGCAGCGTGTACGACAACTGCCCTCATCGATACGGCAAACTGCAACTCATTCTTACAACGGTGACCGTCGACTCCGTGTTATCGTGTGCACTTTTTCTATTGTTTTACCTCAATTTAAGCCGCTTGAACGTTTAGGAAAATCAACCATACAAATAGCTGAAGCTGGCTAACTGAAGCCTAAAATCTGAAAAGCAGAAAATGTTGCAAAATGCGCATATAAAATGGAACAAAGGAAGTGAGGGGAGCCGCACCCTGCAGACCCGGGGGCCGGTGCGTGGTACGTGTATCTTCTTGTCTCGCTAAGCTTCCAACTTCTGTTAGTACAAACGCTGTACACGATATGCGATATGTCTACTACTAAAGAGATACTATGTGATCTAGGAAAGCACATAAGCAACAAGTTTACAGAGTGGATTAACTGTCAGAGAACATACAGTATGTGAACATTATGTTGCAACAGAGAACTGCAGCATAAGTTGTTATCATGTGCAAGTCGATCGCTTGCTGGAGCATTTGCTTATGGGATTGATATCTTCTATTATTTGCTCAGTTAAAATACACATCCTATCAGCTAGAATAATATCCTCGTCAGCTGGCTGGACGATGTTGCTGATATTTACAAGCCTACGTTACTAGGCACGTTCATCTGTTGTTTATCAGTACCGATAGCAAAATCCTTATTCCAAGCGTAACCATCAAATATGAATGTTTCTAGTGGTACGTGTTGCGTTAGATCAAGACTGAAGCAAGCAGCAGGCCTTCGCTTTCAAATGAACCCATGTACTGTACTCGGAGGTCATTTATTCACCAAGCAATTCCAGCTATTCCCCATAAGTATTCTCATTCCAGAAGCTAGACTATAGATGGCCATTGAATCCACCTCTCGTCAGCAAAGCATTGCCATGTATGGGAAATTAGGACAGGATGAAATACATCGAGTGTATTACAAACCGACGACCTAAAAGCGGAAAATCAGCCGCTGGGGCGGCCAAAGAGGCTGTTTGGGATATTGGTCGTTACCGTAGCACGACTGCAATATTAAGGAAGAGCGGACACGGCGAGAGCAATACTGACCCGCACTCCTAGCTCAATGCCAGCTGCCCTGTTAGTTTAATGCTAATCCTACATATGCATTCTCAAGAACAACTGAAAGCAAGGTTGAACAACTCTCGACGAGTTGTACCCCATTTAAACACGGTAGCATAGATATGGTAGTATAAACGACTCTTGAGCTGCTCACGTCACGTTACGCCTGTAAACGTGTAGTGTGGTCTCGGCATTAGGAGACCGGATATCCTGTGGAACAAACCTTATAACTGGCAGATTGTCAGTTGGCTGAACAACGGATCATATATGTATAACTTGTTTATGTGTATGATCACCTTCCTAATGCTATTTACAAGAAAGCGCTTCTCAGTCACCCGGCCAAGGATTACGCAACACATGCGTCCGTACGAGTGAAAATTCTACCTAAGCAGCACCTCGACTTCCATAGGAGCTGAATTTATCTTAGAGAAATAATCAAAGTCACAATACCTCAGTTTCTTCAGAACCAGTACTTAGAAGTTCAAAAGCTACAGCCTTCACTTACGAGTGATATCTGAAGAATTATTTACCATAATTGCAAGTAGACTACTGCGTCACGTTCTGAACTGAAGGTTTAGTAAGGCATAAGTACTATCAAGAAGGATTCTCAACAGTAACTTATTTACACTGTCACTGTTTCAAAATTTGGCCTAGTACTCAGCTAAGTTTTTCAGTATCTTCATTGTTATGAACTAGCTAAAATCCACTTAGCTCCAAGTGCTGCGATGGTTACTAGTTCTATCAACCTAAGCCTATTTGATGGTTTCTTCATGTGGGCTGCAATAAACCCACAAGTGCAACTACTGTGTGTACTATCGACCCTAAAACCCGGAACATTGCCTGCGATATTGCGAACTATGGTAGACAGCGTTCACAATCTACTCCACGGAGTTTGCACAGAATATTTAAGTTACTTTATCAGCAATTTTTTATCTAAGCGGTCTATCTTACGAAAGCCCATTAAATAATGTGCCATGTGACATACCATACAATATACTTTGTTCTGTATCATGTCCAAAGTAAATGAATGTATTGTTGCGTTAGGTTCTTGTAAGCTAATGCATGGGTGCTAAATCGGAACGCATGGGTGCTGAATAGGAAGCGCTCTTGCAGGCTTACTCAGTTGAACGTACCGTGATTTTTTTTTTTTGTTTGTTTATATTTTTTGCATTCACGTCAAATTAACGCGTTTGATATATGCTCTACAGTAGATGAGAATCAAAGCGACTAATATGTGGTTTAATTACTGCAATTTGTGGATAGGGATATTTCATCTGGAACGCTGCAAATATGTTACGCAATGAGAGGATGAGTAAACTTAGCCCAGCATGACATAGCGTTCTATAAAAACGTAACTTTCATCGCTATTTTTACCAGTAATTTAGGTTCATTCTGACGTTAAGTGCTAACGTAGCTTCAAGATTTAAACAAATTATGCTGGTACACGAACTATTTAACCCATCATGCTGAATATTTGGACATTATAAATCATGCTTTTCCCACCAAAAATATAGGTTTACTTAGATATGATTTGATGAGCTGCGTGTTTGTTATCTGTCCGAACCACTAAGACCAAATCACAGCCGGTCATGCATCCTCCTCAGCTGCACCTACTTAAATATAAATGCGCGTCACTTCACGCAAAGAAGCCACTTCTTCTGGAATTACTGTGAGAGGTTCATTGGACCTTAGCAGGCAGCTAAATCAATAGTTTACACGCCTTAGGTACTAACGTACGCAGTGAGTACATCGATCGCACTCATGCTTCTATGGCAACTGAGACCGATTCTTTTGTGAAATTCATGGGGAAGTCCATAGAAAACAGCGTGATTTTCTTCGAAGGGGAACTGATATGTAGCCAACGTCTGAAGAAGCAATTCCATCTCTTCTCCGAGCACGGCTGCAGGCTAGACACATACTATAGCTAGCAGTGCTAAGCAGCAAACCTTGTATCCGTAAATCGTTAATTAATGAAGTTAAAGTTTTCATATAAATGTAACTTTTAAATTATGTTTCTACATTATCATCGAACTGATGAACTTTTAGTACTATGACTGCCGTTAGCCCCAATTGAATTAAAACATAAGCGTTTCTGATTTTTCATAACTAAAATTAACTGCCGTGCCCCCACTCAAAAATTTAAAAAAATTCGTGCACGATTATGAGTAAGTAATATGGATGCTAATCAGCGTGAGTCACTATATTGTTGATGCTTCGGGATCGGTATTTCCTTGCCTATGATTTCATGACTGAAAAGACATTCGAAAAGTTGGCGAACTATTTCAAATAATAGAAACATGTTCCTAAAAGTGGCACTATGGCTACATCAAACTACACTTTCTTAAATCGCATATTAACCGTGCAATAATACTAATATAAGAAGGCCTTCTCACCGGCACGGTATTGTTACCTATGTCTCTATGTCTGTCTGGCGGTTTTTCTTTCCGTCTGTCTATCACCATGATAACTCGAAAAGTTTAGGACGGATTTTAACGAAATTTACATGGATTGTGAGGTATGTTCTGAACAACTGATGATTAACTTTTGGTGAATATCCGTCTATCCATTTGTATTTTTGTCTGCTTCATTTTTCTCAATGCCATAAGTGAAAAAGTTATTAACGGATTTTTATGAAATTCACATAAGTTGTTAGGTATATCACGAAAGGTAAATGACCAGATTCTTAGGATGATCTGTTTGTTCGTTTGCCGGCTTGTCTCTGTTTTTGATTTTATGCTTGTTAGCGCAATAACTGGATCTCTATGAAACTTGCAGGAATTGTTAGCAATGTTATAAGCCATAAATGATTATATTTTGGTGCAAATCGGTTAATTCGTTTAAATGTTTGACTTATGTTTGTCACAATGTTTGCTAGCAGCATAACTCAAAAAGTTATCAATGGATTTTCAAAGCTGTTAAGTATGTTATCAAAGAGGCACAAATTATTAGATTTTGGAGTTGATGCAAAGAAAATCATGGTTTTCGAACCGATTTGAATTTATTGTTACTGTTGTCTCACTTGGCGGAGGTATGCGCTCTCACAGTGCTCTAGTTGGAATTATCATCATTTCCCCTTAGGTTGGTCCTTATTATATAATCACTTCAAAAATGATTTGAAGACTATCATATAAGACTATAATATAAGATACAAATCATTATTGTCAGACCCACTTATAAGTTTAAATGCTTTCTAGTATTAACGAAGGCTGCAATGAAGCAAATCCGTGTATGGTACACAGTCAAAGAAGCACTATAGGCAATTTTAAAAGCAGAAAAATGAACACAGACCGACATTTCTCCAGTCATTTTATGAAAAAACCTTGAAACTACCATGACATCACAAGTGATTCCCTTCATTACTTCATATATTCATCGCTACGATGGCAGCGCAAGTAGATTCCTCCGGTGGCTTCAAGAAATAATAATGACGTCACAAATGTCTCGAGGAACAATTGGAGAAGAGCTTTGAAGCTGTACGTCTGGGTGTTCCTTTGTCTGTGGCAGTGAACAAGGAACTGAAGACAAAGAGTCTGTTCAGTGTACACAGCAGCATCAACAATGAACCATTGATCGCAACGAACGAAGAAAGAACATAGCTAATGAGTAACAGGAAAGGCAGGTCGAGAAAAGAAGAGAATTGGTTTCGCAAAAAAAGATATAAAATGCACGTTGAAAGTGACATGAGGATTATTGGGTGATTTGGATCCCAATAATTTAGCTGAATGTGGGAGAAAAAAAGATGGTAAGACAATACATACTTCATTACTTCTGCCAGTCACGTGGATTAGCGTGTATCAAGCTATAATCCACGATCTATTTAACCTTAGAACAAGCTGTATTTCATACGTTTGTACCACTGTACCACGACCCTGTGTATACTTAATAATTAGCTTAACAAATTAAGAAAAATCTCATGGAGTCTTGAACCTTGCATCAGTTAACCATGACATGAAACAGATTAGTAAATGAAGCACTGTTTATAGGTTGGCCTTCTGTTGAATTTTACATTTCTATAACACTTAATTGCCATTAACTATCACTAGCCAATTTAGCCGTATCTTGGATACAACAGCAGCATTCAAAATAAAGTGAAAACAGTTGTTGGTTATTTTGAAAGTAGATGTTTTTTTAGTTTTTAGCGGTTGGACCCGCCCGTAAAAAAATCACGGTGAAGAATTATCTTCAACATCTCATCAGTGTTTATACTTTTTTTCATGGGTCCACAATAAAATGGAATCACTTCACCCACTCTACCTACAGCCTAGTTTTTTTTTAATTGCAAAGAATGCATCTTGGTAAACAGGAAAAAACAATCATTTGCAGCAAATACTTCTCCCCACAGCAAAAACGAACTTCTTCTAATCTACTAATACTTGGATTAATTTGAAAATCAGTAAAGAAAAGTGAAAGATGGTCCTCATAAGAGACTTCCAGAAACAACGAATAAAACGGGGCTTTCATGAAGTAATGGATTTTTTACGATCATTTTATGACGGCGTGAGACATCGTTGTATTTATATTTTATACGTACAATATATATATATTGATCTCTATTGTAGCGTTTATTATGTACGATTTAACTCTACGAGAGAAATTATTGTTCTGTTCTGAGCCCAAGTGATATTACTGGCGTTCTATCTCTTCCGATATTGGAAATCGAAGTTAAAGCAAGGGAGGGGAAAGGGAATTGGGTGCTTGGTGAACTGCAACCTCTAAACATCAGAGGCATTTCTCCGTGAACAACCAAAAATTCGCAACCATAAACAAAGTTATAGTTCCATTGACGAGCAACTAGAGCAGTCACAAGGACATGAGATGGTATTCAGCGCCCTCTCTCGACAAACATGACAAGCTTTTCTTGTAAACAAAAAAATAACTATACCCCTCTATAAACAATGACAGTCTTTAATCACGCGGTTTTGGTGTAAATTTTAGCCTAACGTAACCTATAACCATAAACAAAACTTTTTAGCTCCCATTAAATTCAAATTCTACTCCAATCAAACAACTTCACTTTGTAAATAAACAATGTGACGTCACAACCAAGACCGATAAGCGCAATCAAAATGAAGTTACGACTTGTGGTCGTAAACACAACCAAAAACGAGTCTCCGTGCGACAACCACGTTTTGGTCGTCACGTAGACATGAATTTAGTCGTTTCTGCAACTTGTGGTTGTATTCACGCACACAACTTCGCCACAAAGAATCGCCTCAGAACTACAGCCGCAGGCAGCAACGATAGACAGCTGTCCAGGCGATAGCCTAGTAAATCAATGAATGAGTTGAAAAATACATAGGAACTCAGTTATATTTTGTTACCTATATATAAAACTCAGATAATCTCTGATGATTTTGACAATCTTTGCTATTATGCATGGGGAAAACAAACTGAGAGGAACTCGAAGATTTCAGAAAAATATTGTGCTCCAATTGACTTTAATGCTTCCATAACATACAGTAGATCTGTGATTCGTGTATCCTTGACACGGCTCGGCTGTACATACCTCTCTATTTCAGAAACATAGTCGTCTCTCTGTGTTTTGGAGGTACATGAGAAGAAAACTCGTTTCAGGATAGGATTTTAGTGACCCAATGGGTCACGCGGGCTGTCTGGTATACTTTTGAAACTCTGATTGTCTTGTCACTATAAGATAGGAAGATTTTGAGGGTTCGACTGTATCCGTGATAAGGACGATGAACCTGAGCTCGGCTGCATAGACGTGTACGTTAAAATTTGTAAAGGAGTCTAGGAATGCAACTTGACTACGCGTTACATATATATTCCCTTGCTTAGAGGTAGAGTGTAGACTATATTCGTTTGAGAAGCAAAGAAGCTGGTGATAGTGACCCAACTAGTCATGGGTATTCTGCTTATTATTAATACTCCACGCCAAGGAATCAACGAATGAGTATTACAAACCCGTATGAAGTATTGAGCGATCCCAAGATGCCCAAAGCCTTGATAAAAACACTTCTGATTTGAACGCCAGTAACACTAAATTGTCGAACACAGATCTCGGCAATAAATTCCATGCCAGTTCATTCTATGGGATCTTGTGGCTTTTGTATTATTATTATTTTAATTTTTTTTGCGTTGGTAAATTTCTCAGCTCTTCGAGAGGCTGCTGAGTATATCTGTATATCTGATTATCTATTCACTGCTTGTAATGCCGCGCGCGCATACTAGATCTTAGATTTTTTCCTTGCCTTTTTCTTGGTTATAGAGTAAGAACTTTTTCTTTTGTCAATGATATTTAGTGGTGAAAGACTCTTCCAACTTTCTAAAATTTGATTATTTTTCAAAGCCCGAAAGTGAGTATATTTTTAAAATAATTTTTTGCCGGGATGGAGAGGATAGTAACGCAAGGCCGAAGTATAACTAGTCTCCTTATTAGTTAGCAAAATATCAAGTTCAAAGAGGCTACGAATGCAAAAATCTTAGCAAAATGTGGGCCACAGGACTAAGCTCAGAATGAGTTTGGCACTAAGATTGCGTTTAATTACTATATGTTGCCGTATTTTCAGCTTCCTTCTTTGTAAAATCCCGTAAGACCCTCAAGTTTGGCAAAACCTATAAAATAAGCTTTGGTTCTCTTCAAATAAAAGTTGTTGCTAATGGAGTAGCCACAACTTCAGCTGCATTATTTATGAAATTGCTGATTTCTGATAATCGAAGCCATTTTTTGGTAACTGATGTATGATTAATTAAGTTACATGTTGATTAACGACATACTGTACACCACTGATAGGTAGATCGTGTATTAAGTTTATTCACTTAGCCGTGGAAAACTGTCCATAATACAGTATATATTAGAAGTCGCCGAATGTATTACAGTTCCTGAAAGAGTGGTACGCGCGAGGACCATAATCAATCTGTCCCTTCAATACCTACACGCCAGAACAAACACTCTGAGAACAATAAAAGACGAATACTAAGTTTAATATTCAATGTTAATGGAGTAGCGTAGAATACGTATAAAAAACAAAGATCACCCGTCTTGCTTTACTAGAGAGTTATCAATGATGACGACGCCAGTAAAATGACAAATACATCAGGCCAATGGTTATATTTATCATACCAACGGTCCTGTGCATCAGACCAACGGTACCGTGCATCAGACCAACGGTACTGTACGTCAGACAACGGTCCTGTGCGTCAGACTAACGGTACCGTGCATGAGACCAACGGTACTGTGTGCTACTGGGGTAAAGCATAATATTTAAATTCTATCATCATTCTCATGTTCCATGCGTTTAATGAAACAAATTGAAGCACCTTTGGCATTACCGATGAACTAACTTTGACTGCCTTTATCCGCACTTTTGTGACCCCCTGGTCTATTATCATAAGCAATCCATCCATGGCATTGCAGGGCCTCTATAAAGCTCTCCAGTTCTCATTATTACTGAGTATTTATAGGTAACACTTGATGGAACATAACTAGCCAATACCTGATGTTGCTCTGCATCAATTGCAGAATAACAGCAGCCGTTGTAAAAATACCTCAAGTGCGACAGCTCTCGAGATTTTGGCAAAATTAATGGGTCACTGATCGCTTTCCATAGAAAAATATCTCCTTGGTAATGAGCTGCTGCAGAGAACTTCATTTATCTGCATCTCGCGTAAACTCTCAACACAACTGCAACTTGTACCACTAGTCGTTCATTGTATTCTGTTAGACAGTGGCAACTTATGTTGCGTGGGACTCAGAGAGTTAGAATTATATTACCGCAGCTGAGTGTGAACTGCCCCAGGATGACTGTAACATATAAGAGTGCAGTGTCTCCTGGACACAATTTTTATCTGTCCCAGTAACTGTTTGAAAAGATTAACTTCTGGGTCGGCCGGCAATTGTGCTAGGGAGAGGCCCACTTAACATTTAAGGCGGTGGTTCCCATTGGAGGTGCATATGAACATACGGACCTCCTGTTGGTTCACACACGGACCCCCTACTGGTTTATGATGTTTGAAGCTGCTGTCATGATATTAATTGTTTTTATCGAATAGATGATAAAAAATTACAGAATATTTTGAAGTTATGGGAAGAAAAATATAAGTTTAAATAGCTTTTAATAGTCTTTTACATAAATTAATAGAAATTACAAAATTTTAACGATAGTTTAGTTACCCCTAAATGCTTTTGCTCGGTCACAAAAAAAGTTAGGTTTTTTTCAAAAACGGTGTGAACAACACATGCTAACCAACATTATATGCAAATAATCATTTAGGGAGAGTCAAAATAAATTCAAGACAGCTAAAGGTGAAAATACGTTGTATGTGAATAATGGGCTGAGCTGGCATGTCACGTGACTGTGACATGAGTAATTATATTTTGACGTACGTTGTTATGCCTCTATTGTTCTGTATTAACTGAAAAGCAACAGCCTGGAAGCCATCGACATGTACAATTCTCATTCAGTACGTAATATATTAAGTTGCTGCCATTTTAGTGGCCGGGGTCCGTGCAAATCAGCGCGATTTCGCAGGGAGTCCGTAGAAACTGAACTTTGTGAACCACTGATTTAAGGCCTTCCCCTTCTAGCGGAAACGTCACTTGTGGTTGTAACAGACACTTTTGGTCAATCGTGATAGCTAATGCGTGAAAAGTTTTAAGTTCCGATTCCGGTTTGGTAAAGTCAATTTGACCGTACCCCCAACTGGGAACCCGCATGCACTGGTTTGTGCTGCAAAACTAGAACAACAGGCCCCAGAGGAATATACGGCTGCAGTCGACCACAGATTGTCTAGAGCTATGGCCCAGTGGCGGAAGACTCCATGTGACATTATCCGTGACCCCCCAACCGTCCCTATTGCTGGGGAAGGTCAGTAAACCCACAGCAGTACGCAGACCGGATGCTGACCGATCACACAAAGCGCCGCCAAGAAGATGCCCAGCTGGGAACGAGGCACGAACCAGCGGCCTTGAAAGTCAAAGTCAGACGCTTTAGCTTGCTGCAACTGCGGGTTTAAGATTTTGTATAGATTAGAGAAAAATTTACTCTATTACTCTGTTTTTCGTAATTTTTGAGGCTTGATATTACTACGGTAGCTGCGTGCTTCCGTTCTCAGCTCTGACACCTTGTATAGCTCGTTCGATGCCCCGTGAGGCACACGGGCTCTTTGCAGATCTTGGTGTGCTGACTCGGCAGTTGTGTGTGCAAGCTCGGCACCGTGGCGGAACTGCTTTCCTCAGAGATGAGGGGGGTGGGGGGTCTCGGGTTATTTGTTCCTTCCGTCAAATTGGCGCCATAGTTCGTAACCCGAGGGCGACTGCGACTACACTT
>LQNS02277098.1:1298611-1324843 GCA_001587735.2 Parhyale hawaiensis | reverse complement strand
TAGACCAGACAACTAGTGCTACACTAGTGCAATCACCTAGTGATGTCCAGCGATCAAGGTCAGGTATTAGTGCAGAGCTCTCCAGGCAGTCAAGGCATAGATGCCTATGCCTGGAACACTACGTCTATAGGCAACAACTCTGCCTTTCTGGCCCAAGTCAGAAGAACAACAGCAGACAGAAAAGAGAAAGACAATGGGCGAGAGAAGACGCGAAGAGAAAAGCAGCGCAAGAGAACCGAGGAAGAATTAATAGAGGTGAGTGACAGAAGAGTAAGAATTGATATATTCAGAAGAGAAAAATTTTTATGAAGCAAAACTGAAGGATTTCTAAAATTCCTAGCTATGGTTTCAAAAGAAGTAAGTAGGGTGATTACAATATTTGTGCACTGTTTAATCGATGATAAACAAGAGTGTGCGTGGAAAAATGAAGTACAAGTTAGAGCGCTTACCATCACCCGGATAGATAAAGCCGAAACACAGACACGAGGTTCCCACTAGATCAACGCTGTCGCTTACGCAATGGCGAGCTGTAATCAATATTCACTCAAGATAAAGTTCCCATGCGCCCTATGTAACACGTATTACAGATCTGATCACTAATGACGGTTCACTGATAGTCGTTCACTGTTCACAAAAGACTAACTTCCAACTCACAACAGACAGCCTCTTGCTACTTGTACGTAGTACGATTTGCAGGCACGAAGTAGCTTACATAACAATTGGGATCCGTCAGTTTCTGTAGTGTTTAGCCGCTCCTGAATGAGGAGCCACCCGCGGCTGCTGTTGTTAGCCATAACTGAAGCAAGAGCCACTAGTGGCTGCTGTTGTTAGCCATACTGAAGCAAGATCCACTAGTGGCTGCTGTTGTTAGCCATAACTGAAGCAACAGCCACTAGTGGCTGCTGTTGTTAGCCAATACTGAAGCAAGAGCCACCAGTGGCTGCTGCTGTTAGCCATAACTGAATAATTAAGAGCCACCAGTAGCAGGTGCAGTTAGACACGGCTGCCCATACGCAGTGCAAGCTGCAAGCTACTTGTTAATTACTATATGGAAGAAGTAAAGTTCATTAAACGTAAGCTTATTCTCTGTTTCCACAGCTGTGCACGTGCGGACTGGGCGGCCGCGTACAGCAACTCAAGCACGACCTGCTGCACGTAAACTCGGTGCACGAGAAGTTACTGCGAGGCCTGCACGACCAGATCGAGCAACTGAAACTTCGTAATCGAGGTAAGAACAATAATTATCGAGTGATTGTTTGACTATGGCTCAGGTAGACCCTAGCCAATAGAGCCGCTGGACAAATGTCGTCATTGGGGTTATAGAATGTTCTTAAAAATAAAGGTAAACTTCAAACTATAATGGACACTAGGGACCCCAACAACTAAACTCACATTGATTGGTACTTGCGGCAGATACAGTGGGGGGATATAATTATTCGTACGCCATGAAATTGTTTACTTAAAAAATCTAGCGAAACAAAAATAAATATATTGATACAGTATTTGTATGTGTTATCAATCGATGTACGTCAACAAAGCCAAAAATTATAATGAATTATATAATTTATATAATGTTTCACATATCTGGGATTTTAAAATGTATTCGTACGAAACGAATTTTTCATTTTCAATTGATTTGACTGTTCAAGAACTTTCCAGGCTGCATTTTAAGTTAAAAGTCTACTATAGTCCATGAACATTGAACATCTATATGGTCATTATTTCGGGCGACATCGTTGAAGAAGGCTGTCCAAAGCCAAAAGCAGGGAGTTTACGAATTCTGTAAAACAGTTGATTAGTAAAGAATGGAAATCCAGGAAAAGTTATAGGTAAATATCACAGACAGTCAAAATACCGCTTACCACCATCGGGTCAATTATCAAAAGGTTTAAAAGTTCGGAAACCGTCGAAAACCACCGTAGATGTGGCAGGCTGCGGAAGATTTCCCCTAGAGCTTCGAGAAAAATAGCCAGGAAAGTGTCCGAAAATCCCACAACTACTGGCCAAGAGCTTCAGGAGGACTTGCTAGCAGCAGGGATAAGCGTTCGTTTTCGTGCAATAAGCCACGTGATGCACCAAAACCGATTAAATTCTCGAACTCCTCGCAAAGCTCTCTTGCTGTCGAAACGAAATAGGGAAGCTTGTCTGAAATTCGTCCGTGAGCACAAGGACAAGCCTGAGTTGTTCTGAGAAAACATGTTGTCGTCGGATGAGACTAAAGTAGAGCTATTTAGACGAAATTCAAGGAACCGTATTGTGAGAAGGACGGAACGGCATTCACACCAAAAAACATCATTCCCACTGTGCAGTTTGGTGGTAATAAGGTTATGATTTGGAATTGCTTTTCATCACGTGGATTAGGTAACATTCATATCATAGGAAGGAGAATGAACGCTCACATGCATCAGAACATTTGGTGGAACATTTGCATGCGTCGGTTCAAAAACTTCCAAAAAACTCGGGCTACCGCAAGAATTCGTTTCTCAGCAGGACAATGACCCAAGACACACGGCGAATACCACGAAGAAATGGTTCACCAATTATCATGTACAACAACTAGAATGGCCAAGCCAGTCTCGGGATTTGAATTCGATTGAAAATTTTGTGGCGATTTCTGAAATTAAACATTAATGCGAGGAGGCCGGACTCCATTCCGAAACTTAAAGAAATCTGCAAGGAAGAATAGGCTAAAATTCCTCAGGAAAGATGTCAAGGCTTGCTAAAAAATTATAGAAGAAGATTAAATACCGTTGAATTGAACAAAGGGTACGCCACAAAATAATAAATGTTTTTTTTTTTCTTCGTGTAGTACGAGTACTTTTTCAACCCAAAATACATAAATTGCTATATAATTTCTATTATATAGGAATTTAGTTGTTTTGTTGTTGAGTGTGTATTGTCTACGGTGCTTCGGTGCTGGTCGGCTAAAGTTTGGAATTTGTTGCCTGCATCGGTTTTTGGTCGTGTTGGCCTGCAGGCTTTTGAGTCGGCTGTTAATGGTTTTTTGCTGGATTTTCTTTAGCAGCGTTTTGGGTTTCCCGGTGTTTCAAATGCTTCATTTGGGTTGTATTACCTGTCCGTGGGAGCTCAAGCGTGAAGTTTTAATAATAATAATAATAATAATAAATACAAATACTGTATCAATATTTTGGTTAGCTAGATTTTTAAATAAGCAATTTCATATATAGGGCCCAGAGAAGTATACGGCTGCAATCGACCACATATTGTCTGGCCTATGGTATAATATTAACGGATGGCTTATAAGTTAAAAGCCTTCCCCTCCCCGCCCTCAAGGTCATTAGCCCCTCCCCTCCTAGTAGACTGTAAGTGACGAAGCTGCTCACTTCGAAATACCGAGCACCTAGACTTTGTTCCGCTTTGTGGCAGCCAAGGAAGCAGTATCTTGAACCATTGACACTATGGGGTGTGGTATGGTTTTGTTACAGCTGAAGTATTAACTTATTATAAAGTGCATTATTTTTTTAAACCTTCTGAATTTTTTCAGATTTGACATTTCAACTGCTGATGAGAACAGATGGTGGCCCTCTGACTCCACTGCTGCCCTTTAGCCCTGAAAGTGATGAGGGAGAGCGGGTAAGTGATGATGAGGTACATGATGGCGATGGAGAGAGGGTAGCTAATGATGTGGTGCATGGTGGGGGAAGTAGAGAGGGTGAGTGTTGATGAGGTGCATGGTGAGGAAAGGAGAGTAGACGAGGGTTGAGAGGGTATGCGATTAGGGAATTAGAGATGAAAGGATGATCCAATGATTAATTATAAAATATGATGAAGGATGAGCTGCTGAATGATGAACTGCAAGTGTTACTAACTTACACTTTCTGTACACACTCACGAGCTTCAATTTGTGACACCCTCAGGCGTATCAGCACCCACCCTCGCGGTCCTCCCTATCCACGCTGCCCAAGTCCATCTCCTCCAACTCCAGCGGCGCCGCAGACACAGACTCTTCGCCGGAGGAGAGGACGACTTTGGCTGCGGGGAAACCAACCGCTGGCGCACTCCATTCTTCTGACAGCTCTACGACTGAGAAGTTGCTCTCCGGTTCCGAAAAGGTTGCAGAAAATGTCTCTCGTGGAAGAAACACACAAGACGAGTCTGATTACGGAAGTGAGCAAGCTGTGGTAAACCACGTGCATAGCCCCACAGGACCAACGTATGAAGTCGATGGGGTTCCAGCGCACCCTGAAGCTTCTACATCTACTGGTCTTGAACTGCCAGCGGCGAGAACTCACAGCAATCCAGGTTCTCCGAAGACAAAACGCAGGTTGGGTAAATCAGAGGGGGAGAAATTAACGGATAAAAACACTTCAGAGCCAGCGGATGCTGCGGCGACAAAGCTTGGTAATGAGCGGCCGTCTCTAACCGACCGTGCGGCGCTCTTCACGCCTCCTCCGACTGATGCTGAAGACCCTACAGCCATGCTGCTCTGGTGAGTATTATGCTGTTCGGGGGAGTCTCGTGCTTCTCATCATACTCTCACGATACGCTTGTGAGTCTCAACACTCACTTGAGGTTAGGATGCAATTATGCGCGCACAGACTTATTCGGCGGCGCTTCAAAATTTAACTTGCAGCCAACCACAACGCTTGACCAAAACTAAAGGGTGACCCAAAAATTCTGTTGAAAAGGAAAGACGTAAACTTTTCGCCATATATCAATTAAATTGTTTGAAATATGTATACTTGTTGTTACACCTTCAACATTACTTCAACAATGTATTCTATAAATCTACAGTGTCGCCCAAACACTGCTTCAACAGCAGCTCGCATGACGTCATATGCTATTTTGAATAATGAGACTTTTTTTCATAACAGCTTCAATTCTTCTTAACTTTGCTCAAGTATTGGTTTCCAAGAAGGAGCATATGCTGAAATCCATCGGGTTAAAATCAGGGTTTGCGGTGGCCTTTTTTCTTCTGGTAAACAATCCGAGACATTCTTGTAAAGCCACCGCTGAATGCCAGTAGCGCTGACGTGGGCAGGCTTTTCATCTCGTTGCAAAAGAAGCTGCCCATCGGTGAAGAAATCATAGATCAAATGCTTTGGTCCATGCTCTAAAGCAACTTCTTCATAGCTCATAGATTTGATTGTCAGTCTTTCTGGAACAAGCAAGGGAGGTCCTGCTTTTGAAGACACTTCTGCTCAGATCATTACCGACAGAGGTTTTCACTTCTGGTAGATATTTCTAAGCATCCTCTGGACTTATCTGATAGTTTTCTTCAATTTTATGCATGAATCCAGCAATTTTGGTTATTATGAGTTAAATCCACAGTGAAAAGCTAGTTGGCTGCAAAGAGCACATCTCCAAGCCGTGAATTTAAGCCTCTCTAGAAGCGTACTTCTTGCAAGCCTTCTCTGCTTTGAAAGAATTGTCATTTCAGAGAAGGAATTTCTAAGTCGTTTTTTTCAAAACTTGCCCTAATAACTTCCATGATATATTCAACTCTGAAGCCATCTTTCTCACGCAACAAAGCGAATATCTTGAAATTCTGGACCTGACTATTTTCTTGAGTGTCAGACCTAGGACATCCAGTTCTTATATTATCTGAAATTCGTCCGGCGTTCCTGAATTATTGGCTTATTATTAAAAGTACACACCTTCATTTTTCGGCTAATTGAGAAATTCAAGACCTGTGACAATGTTGTGCCAGCTATTCCTTTTTCCAATAAAATTATTATTATGATTATTATTTATTACGGCAGATCAATTATTGCTGAACCTTCACATTCCTTGCTGATATTGCTACAAGCTATGCAACTTATATCAAATATAAAACAAAGTGTCTGAAACAAGAGAAATAGATCTTTGCTGTGTTGCAAAGAAACGATGAAGCTGTTCTTGATATGGCTAATACAGCCTATTTTAGGGACTTTAAGGACAACCTTTACAGTTACGGTATTCTTAATTATTGAATAAAGTTAGATATAGTTATTACTTCAACGACCATCTTTCTTTCAACCAATGAGTAGCGTTATTAACACTTTAACGAACTAACCTGAATATAGGCATATGGCC
The DNA here is from genome assembly GCA_001587735.2 of Parhyale hawaiensis. Taxonomy (NCBI): domain Eukaryota; kingdom Metazoa; phylum Arthropoda; class Malacostraca; order Amphipoda; family Hyalidae; genus Parhyale; species Parhyale hawaiensis. The sequence continues at coordinate 1,318,807 of LQNS02277098.1, read as the reverse complement.
CTTCATTAGTTTAGTTGTCAAGTCGTTAAGTCATCTGTACCAAATTGAAACTATTTCGAAAATAATTGTTCCGTTTAATGATTAATTAATAATACCTTGTTACTGGATCAGAAGCAACACCAGTTAACGTTGGTGCTGTTGCATTCCAGGCGAGCACAACGCGGCAGAGCGGGGCACGGAGACCCCCGCATGATCAGGTCCCTAGACCTGGAGATCCTGGAACAGGAGGCGAAGAACAACGCTGCCAAACTGCGGACGGAACAGCGCAAAACGGCCAAGCTTACGGAGATGGTGGAGAACCTAACGAGGTGTGTATGTTTGTGTGTAATTTAGTTCGTGATAAAGTCACCTCACGGTATGTATCTTTGGCCGCAAGCACATATTGATACGTGGATGTGCAGATAGCATATCATTCATGCTACGGTATCTATGGTACCGATTATAAATATACTCTGTACATTGGAACGATGAGTAATCTGCACATCCTCGCTTCAGTGTGGGTGTACGACTGTTAGTGTGGACTCGACATTAAATTCACCATGCCAAAGCTTGACCATCCCTTCTTTGAGCCTCATGTGCGTATATGTATAGCAGCCACCATGAATACACAAATTACACTAATTTACTTCCATCGCTGTAGCGCTCCTGACGACGGTCAGAGTTTCTTGACCATAAACGTGCCTTTGTCTGCGCTGAACCACTGAGCCAATTTTTCTTACGCTTCTTTATGTACGTTTTCAGAACTAATGATGGAGCAGGTCTCCGAAACGTTTTCTAGAATCTGAATTCGATTTTAATCTTCATCTTTGCTACTAAATTTTTAACAAATCAACTACTCAAGCAACAAAATGAATTTCCTGAGTGAGCGGAAGTGACAAGAATTCGTCGATGCTGCAACAATCGCAGACTCAATATGCTGTCCTGCCCGTTCTACTCTGTGTGGAATTGCATTTCGTGCTTAGCTTATTATTTCACTTTGACCGCAGTGTTGGCCACATATGGTGCACTTTGTGATGGGAACACTATTACCTATTGTTTGGAAACACAATCTAAGTGTTAGAGACTAATTGGAATTTAACTGAAATGGAATTTGTTAAAGAGACCATCAAGGCCAGTTTCATTATATCATTGGCAAATAAGTATAAATATTAAGGCTTATTGCTAACGTTTGTCGTCTTGTGCAGGGAGCTTGAACATAAGTCATCGCTGGTGGCATCGACGCACGCACCAATAGCAGACACTCTCCCTCTGAAGTTGCCCCCCGTCCAGAGATCGGCCCCTGCTGCGGTGACCGTCCCCCAGCGTCGTCACGGACCCCCCAGCAACACCGTGGACATCCTCGTATTGGATGACAAAGATGGCGAGGGACATTACGTATCAGCAACGGACCAACCCATGGCTGGAAACATCGCCAATGTCCATAGCGTGAGAAGAGAAGCTCCAGCGTCAGACGCCTTCGAAGACTCTTCTCCAACCAAACCCATTCACGGTAACAGAAGTAAAGTCGGGAAAGGGACGAAGGAAACATCTCAAACACATGAAAAGGGAGGAAAACAAGCCAAAAGTGGCACCGGAGATACGTTGCAGGCTAAGCCGAATTTGCAAGACAGCACTGATGCAACGAATCTACCAAAGAAAGTTTCACTGTCAAGACAAGGTAGTTTGGAGCAGTACAACAGCACTCTGGAGTTCCAACGGCAACTCAAACTGCAGCAAGAAAGGCGACAGAAGCTGCATCCTGAACAACAGCTGTTGCAGCTTGGCTCTGTTGGGGTACTGCAGATGGACACAACTCGAGTGAGAAGCTTAGGAAGTGACATTTTTCATTCATAGGTGGAGTGAGAAATTTGAGCGAGAAATTGTCTTAGCATACGTATATTTTTAGCTTAGGTGCAGAGTGCACGATAAAATATGATTTAGGGACCGTATTCTCTACGATTTAAAATGCTATAGTAAGAAATCTTAATTTCGTAATATTTTTATTCAGAATGAGGTATGACTGAATGTTAGATGAACAGAAATGTTTCATTGCAGGAGGAGTCATCAACGGGCCTCACTGGGACAGTCCTGCCCCCTATTCATGACAGCAAGGACAGAGATCGGTAGGATTAGCAATTGCAGCCTAATCTTAGTCCTAAACTTATAATTGATTATGGAGATAATTAAAACCGGCATTTTCCCCATTGCTGACTTCACTAAGCGTTTTTTTCTGAATATTTGAAGTTACATTGATGTATTGAAGAGATGATTGTTTTTGCTCAGCATGGAGGTGGGAGCTGAATGTGAGAGTTTAGCGGGTGGTAAGCTGGTTCGACTAAATAGACTTGAATGCTTGTCAAAACGGGTTTTGAAATGGTCTTCAGTGCTACTTATGTACGAGGCGTTGCAACCTCTGCATTAGAAGCTGTAGATAATACTTGACAAAAGTAGCCAAATAATTCAAACTATCTCGTCCTGAGTGAAAAAGAAAACATCGGAAACCTACTACATACTATATTTTACAAGCTACTATACTTGTTCTGTTGTAGTTCTTCGGCACATCGCTTTATAGACAGAGTATGCACTGTGCAGCTAGCACACCCCGGTTCACACTAGGGACTTTCATCGGCACTATTAGCATAGAAGAATCTCTTCTAATCTGATTGCTTTGCTATGACCGCAACTATAGCCTAAAGTGCTTGAATATCTTGCGAGAAAGTCTAAAATGTAAAATTTTTATGAGGTTAATCGCGTTCAACACCAGGTGAGACAGTCGAAAGTTTACCATTAGCATTTGCCACAGTGCAAAAATTTGTAGTGGTGGTTAGGAAATTCAACATTTTTTTTGACAGTTTAATATGCACAAGCTGAAGCAGTGCCAGGGCAACGTAATCGGATTAGCTAAGTTGGCTCTTTGCTGATAATGCCAATGAAAGTCGTAAGCCTCATCTTAGCTTTAGATCCCAATAAATCAGCCCGTGTATGTTTCAGATCCTTCAAACAAGACTGGCCTGCCCCAAAGTCTGCGCCACTTCCCCCCTCTACATCCAGCGTCGTGCTGCCGGCCATCGTATCCAAGCAGACTGAGGAACAGAAGGAGCAAGAGCCTTTACCATCGCCTTCAAGCAAGGACCCTTCCAGTTACCAGAAATTTTTAATGAGAAAGCAGCAGCTGTTGCAGCAGAAAGCTGACGGTGCTCAACCGACAAGCAGGTCCAAAACTTTGCATGGCAACACCAATGTTCTCCCGCCGTTGGGTGGCGGAACCGATAGGGTAACACCAGGTCGGACGGGCCAGTCTCCTGACAGATCCGGGCGCACCAACAGCAGGGGTAGACCAACGGGTAGGGGTGTCCCAAAAGTATCAAAGAGTCCAAGTGCAGGATCCAGGAGTGGTTCTGGGTCGAGACAACCGCCAAACACTAATGACAGTCCATCACCAAGGCGAACTGGCAGTCGATCTCACTCACGAGGAAACGTTTCTTCTACTCTCAAAGGTCGCGAAGGCAACCACTCATCAGATTCTGATCTGGTTGCCAAGCAGTACGTCTCCTCCCCTAGACGGAAGATAAACACAAGCCGAATAGAGTCCAGGAATGTGCAGTCACCAATCAGGAAAAAATCGTCCCCTAGACCTGCCCTGAATCCTGTTCAGGAAACTTTACTGGCCTCTGCTGATGTGGCTGAACCATTTAGTGGAAGTCTTTACCCTGTTCAGGTGGCAGGCGCTAGATTGGTTCAAGCCGTTGGCGCTGGTGCGAGTAATCAAGATGAGAATAATCAATCCAACGTCGACAGTCAGGACACAAATGCAGAAATAGTGCACAACAATCAGAGAACCGTCATACAGGTAGCAGAGGACGGCAAGCAACAAGCAGGACCAGGCAGTCAGAGCGCTCCCTCAACTAGCAGTGAAAATCGAAGTCTCCAAGAAGACGGAGGACAAAACTCGGCAAAAACTAACGGAGGAGGAGGAGGCAAAAGCCGAGGCAAGACTCGGGCCCGCAGACGGGCGGGCAGGAAACACAAGAAACAAAGAGACTGTGGCTCTCCGGGGTAAAATCCAACAAGGCTCTAGGAAGTCTGTTAAGTCTAAATGTTGATAATACTTTTTCTGTGTTAATTGTATCTGTAGAAGTTTATCGATATATTTCTGTAACGGCTAATCGTCAATCTTAGTGCTACGAAATAATTTTACTCTCATTATGAAGGGTTATAAACTGGTTTGATAGTGTATGTGAAGCTGCAAGTACCTTAGTATATTGTTAATCTTTTGCTTGCTACGCTGTATGCCTTTCCGGGGAGCTGCCATACATAAGAAAAAAAAATAGGGTAACCAGTGCAGTAGAGCTGTTTACCAATACGTAGAAAATAGTACTACTTTTTAATTTACTTTGGCCTACAGTATACATTTGGGATTAAGCAACTACAGAGGATTGTATGCCTCTAACATAGAGCACACATTTACTAACACTATTACTAAAATTACGTTTTCAGGCCTCAAGGGACCGGTGATTATAACCCAAAGGGAGCGTTAAGTAACCTCAGGCTGCCCAGGGCTCTAACAATAATCATTCATAGCAAAAACATTCACAGCTGATTTGAAAACTGGCCAATCTCCTCGGCTGAACACCAATCAAGGCAATGAATCCTATGCCAAAACGTATGCAGGCAAGAAACACGTACTGAACTGACGCGTGTCACCTGAAAGTCTCCATCCTACCCCAACCGTAGCCCAAGTATTTCTCCTAAATCACAGAGGACTTCACCCACCATTTCTTACTGTTGTGAGTCTCGTAAAACACGCATGGCAGCAACTCTCCACCTATAACACAAGTTCACCAAATCGTTCTGGGTACGCAGCCTACTGGCTGAACTGAGAATTCAGTCCAGCAGGAGCTCAATCCTACTCGTCGAGGTGTAGCTGTGACGGGGAAGAGAAGTGCATTTAATTCGTCATATGTAGCATTCGGGGTACCGCTTTGCGTACAAACTATTAGACGTAAGTCACTTTGAAAGCACAACCCAGGTAAAAAACAATCTACATGCACTGGTTTCTGCTGTGATTGAATACATACTGGGCCCATAGGAGCGCACAGGTGCAATCGACCGCCGATTGTCAAAGCTATGGCGTTACAGACGGAAGGCTCAGATGACAGCTGCATGCCCCACTCCAGACAGTCCCTAACCAAACTATGAATGTCAGATATGTTGACGCTGCCATTCCCAGCATCGCCATACGCCTCCCTGGCCACGAAATGAACCTTGAACCAGAGACAATGGGCGCATTGCTCTATCCAATCTGCCACTGCACTTATACTATTACATAAGTTCTGTTCGTACTAAACGCCGATCTGAAGTTTTGCCCCATATGCTACACTTGGAGAAAAACTCATTTGCCCTCCAAACTGCTCCACTAACGCCTGTGCTCCGTTTCCATCTACTATGGCGAGTGCCGTACTTTAGTTGATGGGGTGCATTCAAAGAGTTACTCGCTGCAATTTCATTACAGAGACTCAAGTTCAAGATGGTCATAGCAAAATTTTTCCTTGGAAATCCCCATATATGTGCTTCTTTCTCTATTGATGCGAAGAGTATTTCTTTGTGAACTAAACAAGCTGGTCAGTCTCTTCCATGGCTGTTCGCTAAGCCTGTATGGCAGAAGCTGCAAAGTGCACTGCACTGACTAAAAGCAGACTACAAGCTTTGACGTGTTGTGAACATGTTGCAGACGTGTCTACGACCCACTCGTCTGCCTGACTGTAAGGAATTGTACGTATAGCTTTTGGAATGCAATGGTATTAATGTATGCGTCAAAGCACTGCCTCCAGTCTTGAATCTTGACAGAAGCAAAAGATTTTATTTGAAAGCAAAATTGACGAATGCACAAGAGCTGACAGTTTAAATGTAAACACTGTAAAATAAACTACATAATGTATTGACTTCTATTAAAATTATATGTCAATATGCGTATTATAAATGACTGTCGCCTCACTAATGTATGTGTATATGTCTGCCTATTCTTTACTGTGTAGTATCGCTTAATGAATGAACCCTGCAGTCTACGATTTCAAAGGAAAAACCGAAATGCATTTAAACTTGTGTCAAATATGTTAGAATAATTCAGCCTGAAATTCTACCAGAAATGGACGATGGTAAAAGATTTCCTCTATACCCTAACAGGATTCTTGGCAGCCCCTGAATTCAATACTGTAAAACAGCTTCTGGGCGGTCAAAAATTCCGTTAGTGTATGAAATCCTACATTTATTTGCTTCATATATATGCTACCGCTCTCCAAAGTTCCTACACCTCACATTGAATTAAATGCAGCCAGCTGTAACGCAAGGGGCGCCACAGCGCCCCTTCTTCTGTTGTCGTGGGAGGTCATACGGTGCTGCAGGTACAGCTTGTTAGGTCGTACAATCCAGACCAGCGGGCTGTTGAGTATCCGCTTGGATTCTTTCTATGTAATTACGTAGAGTCGCAGGTAAGGAGCCGGATTCTCTTTATGCATTCAAGTTGTAAATGTCGACAGTTGTTCTCAAGCACTGACGAAGCTATGTAATCGTGAGGCTCCAATAAAATAAATATCCCACTGTTTTCCTACACTGTTGCCTGCCAATCTCAATAGTGTGACCGCAGATACGCTAGACGCACCAAATCTACTCGATCGCGAGGTTCTGATGCGAGAGGAAACTACCTCACCTGTAGACCAGAAATGTACTGTGTTTGTGGGAGGAAGCTTAAAAATAGCTAAGTTTTCTTTTACAGGTGAGCAGTGAAGACTAACTTAGGGTATCTCCAATTAGGGTTCAAAACTAAGCCATAGAGGCTTGACTTGTTCAGTACTTCACGCAGGTCCGCTGGCTTTGTTTGACCTGCATAATTGAGTTTCAGGTATTGATCCTCAATCGATTACCCTTGAGACTTCCAGAGATCTCTATTACTCCGCACGTAACATGGAGTTTGCCTCAGACTCAATGTAATTGCGTTGCTTCAAAGACACAGAGAGATAAGGGGGAACCCGCTCACGTATAAAGCCAAAGCTGCCGTTTGAAGTTTTGGCCGAGTTAAGCCTCTAAAGATTAATTAATTTTGGCGCCCAATCGAATACATCCATGTACGATGTTGTATACACGGAGCACATCATAAAGCATGGTGCTACAGCACCAAGGATAGAGTCCAGTAGCATAGGCATGCATGATTGAAGTATTGATGCTGAGCTTCTGTGTGCTGAGAAGGCATGTGGCGCAGCACAGAACTTGCACCGTAGCAGTCAGAGTCAGCACGTTAGCAGTCAGAGTTAGCACGGTAGCAGTCAGAGTTAGCACGGTAGCAGTCAACACGGTAGCAGTCAGAGGCAGCACGGTAGCGGTCAGAGTCAGCACGGTAGCAGTCAGAGTCAGCATGGTAGCAATCAGAGTCAGCACGATAGTGGTCAGAGTCAGGCTGGTAGCAGCCACAGGCAGCACAGTGCACGTGACTTACAAAAACATCGTTTTTTTACAGTGAACTTAGCGATGAATAAAAATGCTAAGGTTAGACGAGATACACAATAGCACGACACACTACGTGCACACTATAACACGTTACATTACTTATGCACAATAGAACGTTACGTCTCGCACACACAACAGTAAGTTGCATTACGTACACACGACAAATAAAACTGCATTATGTGCATACAATAAAAAGATATATTACGCGCACACGACAAAGAGATACATTGCATGCACACGTTAAACAAAATACGTAACGCACACACAACAAAAGGATACATTATGTGCACACAACAAAAGGATACATTACATGCACACAACAAAAAAATACATCACGTACACACAACAAAAGGATATATTACGTGCACACAACAAAAAGATTCATTACGTGCACACAACAAAAGGATACATTACATGCACACAACAAAAAAATACATCACGTACACACAACAAAAGGATACATTACGTGCACACAACAAAAAAAAAAACATTAGGTGCGCACAACACGGTTGGTTACTCGTGCTTCGTCTCTTCACAACTTACCATCAGCTAGTGCCATGGACGCAAAAAATATTCAGTCTATTACTTATACATACTTGAAGGCACAAATATCAGGCCAGAATTAACCATTGATAAACTTAGCAACAACAGCGTAGCAGGACCATATAATGTGCTTCCAAGAATCAGTCTAAGCTGAAAAACTCTTATCTAATCCAATGTATTATGTGCGGCGGAAATCAACTGATGAAGTAGTGATTCCAACCACTAACAAACATGCAATCGTAATGTCTAGCCCCAAAGCTGGAACTATAGTCTGACCATTTTATCAAGGCAGTTCGGCCGTGGTCTAATTCCTCTACAACGTTGCCAATTCTATGGGTATTTCTGAGATTTTGCTTGGCCCATTTCTTAGCCCCGCCCACTAACTGCATATAGAGAAATCTCAGTAACATTCACAGAATTGGCACCGTTCTAGAAGAACTTAACCACGAAGGAACTGCCTAACTTGATAAAATGGTCAGACTGTAGTGTGGATCCAAGCAACTACAGACCAGTCTCCCTAACTAGCCACGTAGTGAAGACGTTTGAACGCTAGCACGGGGTGCATCATTTATGCAAAGAACAATAATGTACTTAAATCTTGGTTGCCACCATAACTAGACGATCTACTATGTTTCAACAGCCAGAGCATTGCGATTTTATTCTAGATTCACTGTACTAAGGTAAAAATGTGAGCCCAATCTATTTAAACTTCGCAAAAGCATACCATAAGGTTCACATGCATTACAATTACTTAAGATCTTCCTTATGGCTATCCGCGGGAAATGCCTTTGATGAGTTGCAGCATTCCTGACAAGTAGAACCCAGAGTGTAACCATTATTAATAAAGTGTCCTAATGACAGCCGGTACCCTGTGGATACCCGCAATATACGATCCAACATTCGTCCTTATCATGATCATTGACATGAGACGATAATGAAAATTTGGCTTTTTCTCCTCGTATACGGACGGAAACCAATACTAGAAACAGTACGGTCACTGACAAACGTGCATGCGGGGCAAGTATGTGGACTTCTCCAATATACATCACTGGAGTTCTGACAACAACATGACCCGCAACGAAACTAAATTCGTACTATTACGATGCGAAAAAATTCTTTCCTTGTCAAATCAATATCCTACCCGAGTCATGAGAGCGAAATTGAAAGGGAGGAAATTTTAAAAGACCTTGGAGTGAAAACGCCGGACAATGTCACTTTTGAAGACCACATAGATAGAGCTGTAACCTTAGGCAAGAATGTACCCAGTGGGTGCGTCAAACTTTCTCTTTACGATCAACAGACATGATGCTTAACTTACAATTCCTACTGCCTAAAATAGAATACTTTTTACCTCTTTGGATAGCATGCAAACGGGAAGACCTAAAGCGCTTAGAGGCTATCCAAAGATCATTCACAGTCAAAATCTTAGGCATGAAACGCTTTAACTATCACAAACAAAAACCTGGCCTACCATCATATATATGTACTCAACTTAATAAAGGAGATTCGAACGCTTTGCAGCTATATGCGTTTGGAAAGTTCGAGGAGTAATTACTGTAAAATGTCAATGGTCCAATTTTTGCAAGACTAAGACCGCATTGGTCGCACTTGTGAAAGGCAAGTCCCAATCAGACAAGGTAGTGATGCTATAACCACGGAATATTCTAATAGCTTCAAAGTTCGGGATGCGAGGTTGTTCAACAAAATGCTCCCTCACATGGCGAACGCCTCTAACATTGAAACTGGAATCATACTCACTGGAAATGCCAGATTAATCAGCTGTAAGTGGTTACGTGCATTGTAGTGATAACTCGCCGCTAACTCTCCCGCTGGTCGCGGAGCTTAACGTCACCCCTGCATAAGATGAACTGCACCCATTACGCCACCAGGATATTATCCGCAAAACTTCACAGGTATTACAGGTACTATACTGCCTCAATATATATTTCATGTCAGATATGAAAAACCCCTTTCTCCTCATACGGAATGTTGGTTAATGTTTTTCATGATACACAGTTCTGTGGGATATACTTGTTGTGGTGAGGATGGTGCAATTTTCCATCCTACGTGGAACTGTGCTATACCGTTGTCGTGATTAGCGTGAGTTATTTTTCAAGTAGCTGCTATTGTCAACTGCTGCTTTTGGAGAGCAATTGATTAAAAATTTTATGAAAACCATTAAAAAATTTGAGAATTTGATCATTCCTATCTTTCTTGACTTACGTGTTGTCATAAAGTTAGTTGCGTCATATATTCAAGCACAGCCACTTTTTAACGTAGAAATCATACCCTAATGTGTGGTGTGATGTAGTCTTATAAAATTAACTATTATTGCGTGTCAACCGCAGTAAGCAAAACAGGATCCCATTCTGTTCACAATGAGGGCAACTGCATCGCTGCTGCCCATTACAGTTCACAGTTGCCTTCCTTTACAACGGTCGATGATATATACTCTCAAGGAGGGTTCACACGATAGTGAAGAGGACGTGTTTCTTTAGCTGCCCTACTGAATCCGTTGTGTCCTCTTAAATACAACAAAAATGCACGCTTTCTGAGATCCGATTCTCTCTAAAATTAGAGATATACGAAACTTTACCTGTGACACTTACTGAAAAACCAACTTGGCAGCCAACATTTTAGTGCGTAATTGAAAACACGCACTCTAGCAGAAAGTTGGAAGCTAATTTTCCACCTTAGCTGCTGGGGTGATCAAAATCTATTTTAGGGTACACTTGTGTATACAAGGACTGACCGCGGACCATTAGGACCATTAACTGAGGACACTCCGTCATTTCACCCTCGTGTGAAGTTGAATCAAGTTCAATCATGGCAACGACTATTCAAAAGACTATCACACTCAGACAAAAATTGAAGTCTGTTCTCCATTTTTATGTTGCCATCAACTGTTAAAGCTTTTCTCAACATACATACAATGCCTTCAATTCAATTTGCTCTTGGGCAATAGCAAGTCAGCCAAGCAGTGTACGCATAACTCACATCCAGTGAGAATAAACTGAGTCTGGTGCAGAACATTTGATGATCAACAAGATTATCTGGAGGACAGCTGAATCGCTTAACTACCTTACAGCCATTATAGTACCGTAAAGATGAAACGAGCCAGCTAATAGTAGTAGTATCGAATGACTATATAATACTGCTGCAATGGCATCAGTGCATCGTACAGTTAATACTACCCTGCAGGCTGGAGAGTACTTTGCTGTTGATATTATAGTGCAGAGAGCAGAATACAGTACGGTTGAAATTACATGCAGACAGCAGAGTAAAGAAGAGTAAAAACTACTGTGCAGGCAATAGAGTAACGTACAGTTAAAACTACTGTGCTGGCAGTAGAGTAACGTACAGTTTACGTTACAGTGTAGACACCAAAGTACTGCACGGTTAAAGTTACAGTGCAGACACCAGAGTACCGTACAATTAAAGTTACAGTGCAAGCACCAGACTGCCGTGCAGTTAAAAGCAATTAAAGTTACAGTGAAAACACCAGAGTACCGTACAGTGCAGTCACCAGAGAACCGTAAAATTAAAGTTGCAGTGCAGGCACCAGAGTAACTTACAGTTAAAGTTACGGTGCAAATACCTGACTACCGTTAAGTTAAAGTTACAGTGCAAACACCGGAGTATAGTACAGTTAAAGTTACAGTGCAAACAGCAGAGTATCGTACAGTTGAAGTTACAGTGCAGGCACCAGAGTACCGCGCAGTTAAAATTACAGTGCAGACCCTAGAGTACCTCACGGTTACAGTTACAGTGCAGACAGCGTAACACTGGAGTAGAGGTTATATATACTAAAGAGAACCTGTCCGCTAAGAGGAGGTGGGGAGGGGGGAGGTTGTAACCTGAAGCGCAGAGACTGTCGTTGCAGCAAAGGTTGGCCACTACACCAAACTTTGTCAATAATTGAAATATTAAAAGTTACGTAATCGATCTTCTTTAATGCAAATATCTTACGCTAGTGATGTGTCACTTACAACAAGGTATAACACATATAACTCTAATCCTGCCACCAACTTACAAAGCAATTTAACAGGAAGCAACTCTGGGGTATAGTGACCCTCTATGGTTACTTGTAGGATGTTATTCCTAAAACAGTGAATTTTACCGCCCGGTAAGAAGTTAAGTTCGAAGTTTTTTTTTTTTTCTACATTAGAATATAAAAAATGCAGCTGGTTCTAGTCATTTACGAGAGGTACATTCCCGAGAAAAACGGCGCAAGGTAAATTTGCATATATTTACTTTATCGACATCACGTAAAGGAGATTACGTTCCATGGCCCATTTTTTTATTATTTATCCTCCTAAAGCGAAAATCTGGCACTTTTATAGACTCGTAATAATACTGCATAGAAAAACAGCTAAAACACAGTAGTAATGGTGTATTGGAACAATCTATATAAAATATACTGTAAACAAAAAAAATAAGATATTGTACCTACTGTGGCAGTGTCTCCCGCACACAACTCGCGTTTCCCCCACAGAATTTTCGAATCGCGTAGAAGCGAGTTTTCCCGCATAAAGGAAATCAGTGGTTACAATAATTGTCTGTGCGCGTGCGCGTATATGCAAGCAAATTCGCCACCGTGTGCTCCTCTGGAAGCAGTTGGCCTATATCTGCAGCACGACCCAGTGCGGGTGGGTTTTTCAGTAGGAGATGCGATCATGTTGATTTTATCCTGAACGAACTCGCATATAACAAAGAAAAAAAAACAGGTTTAGGTATAACAATGGAAGCGGGATATGTTGGCGGTGGTGGTGGTGGTATACTTGTTGAACTGCGTCCAGTTTGAAGTACGTACTAGCAGGTACGGCTTTGGTTAGGAGACTCGTGTCGCATTAACTGCTTACCGAGAAGCTTCCGACTGAGGGGTCGTCAAAAATGAAGGCGCTAATGACTGGCTGGAGACACAAGTAACGACCCTGGGATAATGAGCGTCTAGCCAGATATATTTATATACCGCGTGGGAGCGGCGACGGGTAAATTCTCCGGGGGGGGGGGAGTGTCTTCCTCTGCTGCTGAGGTGACAATGCCTGCGGCTATTTTTGTGATGCTGGTGATAATTTCCATGTTTTGATAGCTTGGTTAGACTGGACAATGGCAGTACTAAGGAGGCCACTCTCAGAAATAAGGCGAATTAATGCAGCCCGTTGTGAGATAGGTAAAGTGCTGCTGAATAGGGCCTTTGCGTGAGTCTGTGGGTCTGCATCCGTCTGTCAAGATTGATTGATTAATTTATAATAAGCGAGCAGTTCCTTAAGGAAGAAAGGTTAGTGCATCTCTCCTAGCGGTCTGTGCGTTTCCGGGAGGACTTTGATTATTTCAAGTAGCAATATTATAATTATCCACCTTATTTTTAAACGTGCACACTAGGGAGCCAAACAACAGCTAAAACGCGAAAGGAGCTCTAAGGAATCCTAAAAGACCAAAATGCTGCGAAGGCTAACTCACTCAAGAAGCATTCACGGCTGACTTTAGTGCCTGCAGACTTACAAGACCGAACACAGATTAGAACGAACTTCATACCGACACTCATTGGGATTTAAAACTAATACTTAGCCCTTTTTATGAATTAATCTTCCTTTCAAGTAGAAACAGCGGTCTTTGAAATGTTGCACATAGACCACGTTATGAGGGAGATGGTTAACTGACGTGTTAAGCACTCAACAGTCTTCGATGTGGCAGGCTGAGCCACAGTCACAGATCCTGTACATTTACCCAAGATCTTGGACTTTAGGAATAGCACCAGTCGTCGATCGTTAGCGATCTTCTCGTTTTTGTATAATTTTTGTTGAAAATTATTGGTACCAACGAAGCTATTTATATATTCTTGGTTCAAAACTACCTATGTTGACCATGGAACTAAAAATTTTGCCCTTATATTTAAAAAAAATTCAGTCAAAAGATGTTTCGTATGAAGTGAGGAATGCAACTTCTGGAGACCTTGGATGTCACTTATTGCACTTCCCTCTAAGTTACTACCCGATCGGGAAGGTCCATGAAATCATTCTATATAATCCGAGGCCGTACCTATTACTATCGTATAAATATCTATCATTTTCCCTAAGCTACCATCGGGAACGCAGAACAACAGCTACAGATGTTTCTTTAAATGCAAGTAACTCCGTCAGTAGCAAGATTTTCTGTATATGAAACCTATTATACGAAGTAAAGACTACAACAAAATTGGTCCGGACCACTACCCATAAGGCCAAAAGTATAGATAGAAATGCTTACAGGGCGGGAAAAATTGAAGTAATATTAGTGACATGAGGTGGCGCCCCCCCCACTAAAATAATTATAATAATGTTATATAACGTAAGCTTTGATCAATATTAAGAAATAGAAATATGTGATGTAGTTCCCAGTACCATTATTAAATCTTTGTTATTCTAGCAGTACGACGCGTTAAGATAGAAGTATTTTTTTATGAAACACTGTATTGTCTCAAAATCATTTCAAGCTGTTCGGTAAGATTTATATACCAGAGTGCCTGCGCTGTCAAAAAATGACAGGGAAGAATTTATAATGACCCTTCTTCGTTGATCACTCATGATCACACTCCTTCTTTCCCTGATATGACATGACAACAAAAATCAGTTTATATTAGCAAGCAGTGGAGCATCACTAAATATAATTAAAGTCTTCGCTGCGTATCCTGCATAGGCCTAGATACAGCTTCAGCACATTGAAATTTTTACTCTCAAGAGATATCTGCTTCGCCATCAATGAAAGAAAGCAAGCTGGAGAAAATGTTGGCTTACGTCAACTGCACCTTCACAAATCGCTTCTCTTGTGCTTCTTTGATCATTTACTCAATTTGCACGTAGTAAACTGAGAACAAATATAGTTTAGATATATGGATAAACCAATAAAAATCACACTAAATGAGCGTGCTAACAGAAGCTGCAAATATCTTTACTGCTTAAATTCCAGGGTTGGCTAAGCAACAAGTGCATTCAATTATAAGGATGAAAATTCCCACTATGGACATCTTCTGCAACTTGGTCTAATTTTAGCGCATCGATCTCCATCATAACGCAACATAAACGCAAAATATGCAACCTGGGCATTTATCAATTATCTATTTCGGTAAGAGCATAAGATGGAAATAAGATACAAATATATTAAAACACTCAAACAAACGACGGTGTTTAATATGTTGTTTTGACTCTACCATCATTTTTGCTTTTTTCGATGGGTCATTTAATAGGTAGTTATTTTCTAAAAAGGTGCCATACAGCATCGATATTTGAGCGGTCACATGCCTTTTGAAAAGAACTCTTTCTGCCGACTGTAGCCACTTCCCCACACCGCGATAGCATCAGTCTTCCCCACGGCAGGCTGTTCACGAAGGGTCATTAGCTTCGGTCTCCCCATCCCCACACTTTCCTCCCGGTTTTCCCTTTTTTCCCCACTTCTATTTCCGCTCTTGATTTTTCTCCCTCTTCCCCAACGGAAATTCCTTGTGTTGCTGTCAGTAGCCTGAGGGCTGTCTTTGCGAGTGGTTCAGTGGTGCTTTGTTCCGCCAAGACCGCCGCTGCGTAAATAGGAGCCACGTTACGTGACACGCATGCCATCCGACGCGGGCGGCTCAAGCGTGACAGCTGCGGACGATACAGTTCATGCAAATGAGTGCGCTATACGGTCTCAGGTCCCAACGTTTTAATTAATTTTATATCGCATCGCAAGGTATTTTATTGTTCCGTGACATAATTATATAAACCGTGAAATTATGTTTGTATGGGTATGTTGGTTGATGTTTGGTTGCTTTGTAACAAAAGAGTCGATGGTTAGCGATGAATAATTAAAGGGAAAAATTAAATAACAAAATTATCATAGTATCAACACCCCCATTATGTGGCTGCATTGTGACTTGTTGACCACTAAATAATTATAGTAAGAATTGGTAACATCAGCTGGTAACGTTGGTTTTAGGAAAAATAAAATAATAATAGTAACGTTGTGACAAAATTGAGCAGGCAAGCAAGAACGCAAAAGCCTCTCTGCTCATTCTGTATCCGAGCGGTACACGGGACTGCCGAGCAGTGCAATGCAACCCAAGTAACATTTCAGGTAAAGAACGAAAATCTTACATTATATGCAAGCTATTTCGAACGATCGAGTTAAAGTTCTCGCTTTATTGGGTCATTTTCACCAATTCTTGCCTGGTGTCATTTTCGAAATTTCGTTACTGATGAAGGGAACTGCTGGTCCCTCGCCCTCCCTCGTACGCAGCACCGACCGCCTGCAGGCCCTTGAGATAGAATAGAAGAGGGTCGTAAAGTGAACGCTTGGTCACAATGTTTGATTCTACCCGTACTGATAGTTTAAGGCAAAAAAAAATGTTTACAAATATATTTAACAGAGCTGGAGTTACACGTCGGGGGTGCAGACTTTCGCCAACCAACGCAATGGTAACGTAGCTTCAAATTTAGTCCTTTTTTCAAGATTTTTTTTTAACATAACCAAAACTTAATCATCTGTTTCTTGGGACATTCTTAGCAGTAGCAGTTTCTATCAAGTTCATGAAGATTCTTTCGTAACTTTTTGAGTTATGTTCTGACAAACAGAAAAGTTAACACTGAGACACGCTGACAAACAGACTGGCAGATCATTACAAAAAAATTGGCACTTTATTCTTCGTAGCATGTCTAACAGGTCATGCATATTTTATGAAGATCCACTCTACACTTCTTGAAAAAAAAAAACACACATAAACAAGCAAACAGCAGAACAGATTTTCGCCAAAAATTAATTATCTGTTTCTCTTCACATACCTCCGTGTAAATATTTCATAATTTATCGAGTTGCGTTTATTATAGACAGACAGACAAACTCAGAGAAAAATATAACCTTCTTGGCGGAAGTGATAAATAAAAGAGTTACATAGGCTAGAGTACTATGAGAGTGCGCCTACCTCCGCCAAGAAAGGCAACGTTAACGAAAAATTCAAATTGGTACTGAAACTACGATTTCAGTTTTATCAGTGCCAAAACCGGGTTATTAGCCCCTATTAACAGTAATAAGAGCTTCAGTAATTTTCTTGAAGATCCGTAGGTAAGGTTTTGAGTTATGTTTTGATAAATATTTTGACAAACATTAGTCAAACACACAATCGAAGAAACCGTTCATCACCAAAATTTGATCATTTATTCCTGTAAATTTCTATAAATTTCATAAAGGTCAGTTCCAAACTTTTTGATTTGTTTTGCTAACAAACCTTAAATTCAACTTTTTGAATTAGTGTACTAAAAAAAATGATGCAGAAAAACTCTTGAATGAAGCTTCACCAAGAGTTAATCGTCTGTTTCTCCTAACATTCCAAGCAAGCCTTGTAAATTTTGTGAAGATCCGTCCATAACCTTCTGAATTAGCTTGGTGACAGACAGAAAGACAAACGAACAAACAAACTCGTCGAAAACCAAACCTCCTTGGCGGCGGTACTAAGTTTACCAAAGAAGTATTGCAAAAACTTATGCTTATATCATGTCTCTTAATTACTCACCAGAAAAGAAGCTTTACTCATCAGTAACATTAATATAACATTAATAATATCTGACATGACCTCATATTAAAATTAACAACCTGATAATAAACGTCGAAGAAGAACTGCAACTACAGATGGTATACAGTCTTGTATGTGAGTTCTTAAAATCTCACCACCGCTGAAATTCCTTTAAAACGAGATCTTGCAGCATCAATTTAGCAGAACTGGCAGTTCTCGGGAGAACTGGCAGTGCAGTAAATTCTTTATAAAAAATTTGCTGTTAAATTCTCTTGTAGCACGGTGCGATAATTAAATTCACGTCCGTACTCGTTCTTGATGTTGATATCAGTCGTAGAAAATGACGTATTTTCGTTGTTCAGTATTCTTCGTTGGAGATTGTCACTCGATGAAATCTCAGGACAACACGATCGCTTACACTGAAGTGGGCGTTCTTCTCCGGGCCAAAAAAAAATTTCAGCACCCATTTATCATAGATACGTTTGGGCGCCAAATATATACGTGCGTCGGTATGCGGATGTGCGTCTGTAGAGCTTACGAACACACGTAGATGGTGTAATGAGTTAACTCGTAGACGTAGAGTGCTACTGCTGCTTCGCTGTACCTTCGACTAAGGCTGTATATAGGTTCGGTAAAGCGTGTTTGGGCGAGGCCAGTCGAGATAGAGCTCCTTCTCGATGGTGTCGGTTTGGGTGTTAATCGAACCACGATATCCCAGTCAATGTGGGTTCTTACGATACACAGACGCTGAGGTATTGGTCCGGATAATAAAGGGTAAGATTACTCCTTAGTTATATTCCGATTGGCGGTACACAACAGGGTCTTCAATAGAGAGCTCTAATGTGAGACTCTGAGTTAGGGTTGATATTTACACCGTGGGAGAGATAAATAGTTTCCTGATTGAATGGCGGGCGGCATGAGAACAAATGCTACTGGACACTCGACGGTCCAGCTTTTTATACGTTTCCCTTCACAATCGGCAGGCACAGCGTGCACAATAATTTTGCTACCAGTGGAAACTTAACTGATTTCTACTCGACAAACTATGTTTTGTGACAAATTTTTATTTTTTCGAAATGGCTCTGTCCACACGACAAAGTTAGGAAATGAGGCTGAACTTAGAATCAGGTGCTGATGCAAATTATTTAGCGTCATCTTTTACGGGCATGTATACTAGTCCGCAAGATATACTTATTTTATAAGCATACATTTTTCAATTTGCCTCCGTATATACATTGTAGTAGCATGCTTCTATATATTTTATCCCATATTTCTGTAGGCGACTCAGAATACTTTTTCACACTGAAGGGCAAAGCTAGATATGGAAATACTGTATACTTCGAGCCATAAATTTAAATATGTTTTTCTGAGCCATATATTTCAACATGTCTCTGTGTTCAACTCCTATTGCTTATTTCACACGGAAACCCAAGGATAAATATAGCAATACTGACGAAGTGTGCAACATTTTCTGAAACAGTCTTTTGTCTTTGAAACACTGCTTCGCTTAATTAAAGTTTGTTTCACAACTGTGACATTGCCTCCTTCACCTTGGGTAACTCTTTGTATTCTTTTCTAGTGCATCAGAAAACGTTGAGGTTTTGCATCCTTAAAATTTGTTTCTGGATGCATCACTCTTCTTCCCCATTTTATCAAGCTTCTGTTCTCGTTATCCATGCTGTTAATGCATACTGCATTTGTAAATGTTCACAAGAGTGCATTTTAGCACTATTCGTTTTCTCGAAGAAAGACCTCCAGAAAGCCATAATGAATTAGTAAACTAACTTCCGAGTTTTGCCTCAATGGCAGGTGGAGTAGCCCACTACGGAGTGTCCGTCGAATTGGTATTACTAATGGCTGAGCAAATAATACATGACACATTCGACTACTTGCATACAGCTGCTGCATGATGAATTAACTATTAGGAAGCGAAGTATTCAGCTTGTAGCCGAGCACATATTGAACGGATTAAGAATGCAAGTAATCCATTCATAATACTTTCAATTGAAGCCATTGCATGCTATTGTGACCACTGAACTGATGTCAACACCAGCGATTTATATTCAAAACTTGTTTGTAGAACATCTACATTCTCTTGGAAGCACATAACCCGCAGCATAGCAAAATCTGCACGACCGACAACTGTCTGAAGGGCACTGTCGCCCAGACAACACAGCTTTTGCTTCGCCTCTGGGGGCTGTCAGGTTACGTAGGCACAGAGCGTGGGAATAAAGAGAGATTTTCTTGGGAGTTCAGGACATTAGCGAGTGTAAGATATTAGACAGTTGAAACTGAGAGAGGTGAAGATATTAGAGAGTTAAAACCGAGAGAGATGTGAAGATATTAAAGAGTTGAAACTGAGAGAGGTGAAGATATTAGAGAGTTGAAACTGAGAGAGAGGTGAAGATATTAAAGAGTTGAAACTGAGAGAGGTGAAGATATTAGAGAGTTGAAACTGAGAGAGAGGTGAAGATATTAAAGAGTTGAAACTGAGAGAGGTGAAGATATTAGAGAGTTGAAACCGAGAGAGAGGTGAAGATATTAGAGAGTTGAAACTGAGAGAGAGGTGAAGATATTAGAGAGTTGAAACCGAGAGAGATGTGAAGATATTAAAGAGTTGAAACTGAGAGAGGTGAAGATATTAGAGAGTTGAA
>LQNS02277098.1:1267872-1291354 GCA_001587735.2 Parhyale hawaiensis | reverse complement strand
CCAGACTGCTGCTGTCACCAGTCTGCTACTGTCACCAGTCTGCTGCTGTCACCAGACTGATGCTGTCACCAGTCTGCTGCTGTCACCAGACTGCTGCTGTCACCAGTCTGTTGCTGTCACCAGTCTACTGCTGTCACCAGTCTGTTGCTGTCACCCGGCTGTTGCTGTCACCCGGCTGTTGCTGTCACCAGTCTGCTGCTGTCACCAGACTGCTGCTGTCACCCGGCTGCTGCTGTCACCAGTCTGTTGCTGTCACCCGGCTGCTGCTGTCACCCGGCTGCTGCTGTCACCAGACTGCTGCTGTCACCCGGCTGTTGCTGTCACCCGGCTGCTGCTGTCACCAGACTGCTGCTGTCACCAGACTGCTGCTGTCACCAGTCTGCTGCTGTCACCCGGCTGCTGCTGTCACCAGACTGCTGCTGTCACCCGGCTGTTGCTGTCACCCGGCTGCTGCTGTCACCAGACTGCTGCTGTCACCCGGCTGCTGCTGTCACCAGTCTGTTGCTGTCACCCGGCTGCTGCTGTCACCAGTCTGTTGCTGTCACCCTTCTGCTGCTGTCACCAGACTGCTGCTGTCACCAGTCTGTTGCTGTCACCCGGCTGTTGCTGTCACCAGTCTGCTGCTGTCACCAGTCTGTTGCTGTCACCAGTCTGCTGCTGTCACCAGTCTGCTGCTGTCACCAGACTGCTGCTGTCACCAGTCTGCTGCTGTCACCAGTCTGCTGCTGTCACCAGACTGCTGCTGTCACCAGTCTGCTGCTGTCACCAGTCTGTTGCTGTCACCAGACTGCTGCTGTCACCAGTCTGCTGCTGTCACCAGTCTGTTGCTGTCACCAGTCTGCTGCTGTCACCAGTCTGCTGCTGTCACCAGACTGCTGCTGTCACCAGTCTGCTGCTGTCACCAGACTGCTGCTGTCACCAGACTGCTGCTGTCACCAGTCTGCTGCTGTCACCAGACAGCTGCTGTCACCAGTCTGCTGCTGTCACCAGACTGCTGCTGTCACCAGACTGCTGCTGTCACCAGTCTGCTGCTGTCACCAGACTGCTGCTGTCACCAGACTGCTGCTGTCACCAGTCTGCTGCTGTCACCAGACTGCTGCTGTCACCCTCGCCACGACGGGCGCCAGACAGCACTTCCCCAAGGGCCCGAAATACCGCGGCCGCGAAACACGGAGTTTATTTTGGTGCTCCGCCGCACGCGCTTGCGCCACGCCTGCGTTTGTGCTGCAGACTCTGCTTGTGCTTGCGCTACAGACTCTGCTTGTGTTTGTGCTGCAGACTCTGCTTGTGTTTTTGCTGCAGACTCTGCTTGTGTTTGTGCTGCAGACTCTGCTTGTGTTTGTGCTGCAAATTCTGCTTGTGTTTGTGCTACAGACTCTGCTTGTGTTTGTGCTGCAGACTCTGCTTGTGTTTGTGCTACAGACTCTGCTTGTGTTTGTGCTGCAGACTCTGCTTGTGCTTGTGCTGCAGACTCTGCTTGTGTTTGTGCTGCAGACTCTGCTTGTGTTTGTGCTGCAGACTCTGCTTGTGTTTGTGCTGCAGACTCTGCTTGTGTTTGTGTTGCAGATTCTGCTTGTGCTTGCGCTGCAGACTCTGCTTGTGTTTGTGCTGCAAACTCTGCTTGTATTTTGTGCTACAGACTGTGCCGTGTATTTGTGCTGCAGACTCTGCTTGTGTTTGCGCTGCAGACTCTGCTTGTGTTTGTGCTGCAAACTCTGCTTGTATTTTGTGCTACAGACTCTGCCGTGTATTTGTGCTGCAGACTCTGTTTGTGTTTGCGCTGCAGACTCTGCTTGTGTTTGTGCTGAAGACTCTGCTTGTGTTTGTGCTGCAGACTCTGCTTGTGTTTGTGCTGCAGACTCTGCGTGTATTTGTGCTACAGACCCTGCCGTGTGTTTGTGCTGCAGCCGCCGCCTGTCAGCTTGTCTTTTACTGCAGACTCTGCTGGTATTTGTGTTGTAGACTCTGCCTGTCTGCTTGTTTTTGCCCTCCAGACTCTGCTTGCGTTTGTGCTGCACACTCTGCTTGTGTTTGTGCTGTAGATGCTTCTTATGTTTGTGCTGTAGACTCTGTGTTTGACCGCGCTACAGACTCTGCTTGTGTTTGTGCGGCAGACTCTGCTTGCGTTTGTGCGGCAGACTCTGCTTGCACTGCAGACTGGCCTGAGTTTGTGCTGCAGACTTTTCCTATATTTGTGATGTGGATTCTACCTTTGTTAGTGATGAAGACACTGCCTGGGTTTGTGCTGCAGATACTGTCTATGTTTGTGCTGCAGACTCTGTTTATGTTTGTGCCGCAGACAGGCTGAATTTGTGCTACGGTCTTTGCTTGTACTGCAATCTTCGCATGTGTTTGTGGTGCTGACTTTGCTGGTGTCTGTGTTGCACAGTCTGTCTGTGTTTACGTTACAGATTCTGTTTCTGTTTGTACAACAGCAGCCTTGCTTGTTCTGTAGATTGTTCTTGTGTTTTTGCTGCAGATTCTGCCTGTGCTTGTGCTGCAGATACTCCCTGTGTTTGTGTTGCTAACGCTGTTGGTGTTGATGACTGTGCGTGTTCTTACGTTGCAAGCTCTGTCTCTGCTGGTGCAACAGATTTGTTTGTGTTTTTCAGTAGACTCTGCATGTGCGTTTGTTTCCAGACTCTGTTAATGCCTGTCTGCAGACACTGTCTGTGCTGCAGACTCTGCCTGCGTTTGTGCTATAGACTTTGCATTATTACCTTCGCCAATGAGGTTACATTATGTCGTGTTAGTCTGCCTGATTGTCTGTTTGTTTGTTTGTCTGTCTCCAAGATTACTCAAAAAGTCATGAACGGCACTTTACGGAATTTACAGGGATTGTTAGCCAAGTTAAAAGTAACAGATGTTTAACTTTTGGTGGAAATTCGTTACTCTGTTGGTTTGTTGGTTTGCCCACCTATTTTTTCTTAGTTTCATAACTCAAAAAGTTAAAGATGAATTTTTATGAACTTTACATGAGTTATTAGGTATGTATATCACGAAGAAATATCACGAAGAAAAATGACTAAGTATCTGTGATGATCTGTTCGTTCGTTTATCTCTGTGTTTGATTGTATGTTTCTCAGCAAAATAACTCAAAAAGTTACGAACAAAAATTGACATGACCTGTTAGTAATGTTAAAAGACATCAATGATCGAAGTTGTTTGGTGATGATCGATTAGTCTGTTTGTGTGTTTGACTAATGTTTCTCAGGAGTATCACTCGAAGAGTTATGAACGGATCTTCAACAAAGTTTGCGAAGCTGTTATTACTGTCAAAATGCTTAAATGATGAGATTTTGACGTTGATACAAAGGAAATCCTATTCTCAGAACCAAGTTGAATTTTGCCTTACCGTTGCCTTGCTTGGCGGAGGTATGCGCTCTCAGAGTGCTCTCTAGTTGACCCTGGGGTTTTATCCGTGTTTTTGAGATACTAGCTGCTGTAAACGCGAAAAGACTTCAGCATTAGGGTTGCCCAAAAGTTTTCATATTTTTGACAAAAAATTGAATAAATCATACATTTTAATAGATATTGAACTGATGTTTTCACAGAATGATAGCCTAATAATACATTTTACAAAGCTAAGACAAATAGGCCCCCTGATCCTCCAAAACCCTTTCAAGCCGGTCGCAAAAACGACCGGTGACCCTCTTGATGAAGGCGTCGTCCATGTGCCTCCAGCTGTTCTTCATGGTCTTTTTAAGTCCATGTGGCTTTGCGCCTCGGCGTTGACCTCCCTGACTATTCGCGTCTAGATGGCGTAGTGCAGGGGTTCCGGTTGGGCGAAGAGGGAGGTCACGTGGAAGATGGCCAGAACCCGATCCCCTCAGAGGTCAACAACGCCTGCGTTGACTTATCTGTGTGGGAGCAGGCACCGTCTTGTTGGAAGATATAACTGCCAGGGAGGGGGGCATTTCTTCCTGAGCCTTTTTTTGGCGCCTTCTGGTACACCACGATGTTGACCTCTTGTTTTCGGAGATAAAGATCATCGGATACTTCTTGCCGTCGCTGCCTGCAATGCCAAGGATCATGATCTTTGTAGGCTTCTTGAACACCGAGTTGAACTTGATCTCAGGGTTTAGTAGGCTAACGGGAAAGTCAGAAATGTATCTGTAATTTTGTCTGTTGACAACGGCGTCCATGACGAAAAGTTTCACGTTTGAGAAAATTCGCACCTTCTTGGAGTTCGCCGAGTTCTTTATCCAGTTTTTCAAGGTCCTCGTATATACGCTCCAACCACCACTCAGAACTCTTACAAATACTCTAAACTTCAAGCTCTCTGACGGCAAATATTTCTGGTCAATTCAGACCCGCAGTAGCAGCAGACTAAAGCGTCTGACTTTGACTCTCAAGGCCTCTGGTTCGTGCCCCGCTCCCAGCTGGACATCTTCTCGGTGGAGCTTGATGTAATCGGTCAGCATCCTTTCTGCATACTGCTGCGGGTTTACTGACCTTCCCAAGCAATGGGGAGGGTTTTACGGTGGTAGATATTGTTGCATGGGGTCTTCCGCCACTGGCGCCATAGCTCTAGACAATCTGTGGTCGATTGCAGCTGTATACTCCTCTGGGGCCTGTTGGTCTATGTCTGTAGCACAAACCAGTGCATGCAAGTTTCGCAACGGGAGGGGGTACGGTCAAGTTGAATTTACCTTTACCTTTGGGCCCATCTGGCGGCTGATCCCGAGGG
Organism: Parhyale hawaiensis; assembly: GCA_001587735.2. Taxonomy (NCBI): domain Eukaryota; kingdom Metazoa; phylum Arthropoda; class Malacostraca; order Amphipoda; family Hyalidae; genus Parhyale; species Parhyale hawaiensis. The sequence goes on along the minus strand of LQNS02277098.1, from coordinate 1,286,664 downwards.
TCTTGGACACCTTAGAGATCTTGGTCTTCGTGTTCTTGTGATCAAGTTTCCGGCCTTCTTGAAGTTGGCTCTCGACCTCACTGACCTCGACCTTCCTCTTCGAGACTTAGTATCAAGACTCTGGCCAGCTTTGATCAATCTCTTGACCTTCATTACAGTCGACATGGGCACCTGGAGGTACATCACGCTGTCAACCACCCGCTTGCCGCTTACAAGAGCTTAGAGATCACCACACGATTCACTTCATAATTATGTTTGCGAACATTTTTTAGCTATTTGTTTATTTTTTTGTGCAGTGATAACCGAAAGGAACGCTTCGTGAAAGTTCCAACTTGATCTGAAAAAAACAATTAGACGATTAGTGGCAATTAATTACAAGGTGTGAGACTTTTGGGCAAGCGTTTACCTCCATACCGTTGTGCTCACTCCACTCGCAAGTATTGACGTCTAACGGCTTCAGCTTCATCTCCGTGATAAGGTGTCCACACGCTAGTATCTCGTCCACATTTACGCTTCACGTAACTATTATCAAGAGTCAGCATGGCCGGGAAGGTCTGGAGACCGCAGGAGCCCTGCATCTCATTAAGAGACCCCCATAGCTGCCACCTAATTAACGGCTGCCCGCCATTCCAGCGCAGCCCGTCTCGTTAATACAATTTTTATTTCTTAGCCCGGTAATGAAAATTTGCGGTTTGTCTGCAGAAGGCTGCTGTCGCATATGCTCTGTATACGGGCCTGCGACATTCATTTAATATATAAGGGAATACGCATGTGTTGGAATCACCCCATACTTAACTCCACCAAGAAGGTTATGTCTTTACAGGGGCTTGTTACTCTGGGGGTTGGCAGCGTAGCTCTGAAAATTATAGGCGGGTATTCGTAAAATTTACAGAGCCTTTTTCTTAGGAATATCACAAGGAGGAAGAGATAATTAATTTTTGTAGAGATCTATCCGTTTGTTTGTCTATTTTTTCATCTGTCTGCTGTCTTTTAGGAACACAACTCAAAAGTTACATCCGGGTCTTCATGAAATTTACCGCAACTGCCAGGATTGTCAGAAGAAACATGATTAAATTTTGGTAACAAACCAAAAAATCTTCGATTCTGGGTCATATTTAAATTTTTGGGAGTATTGCGTTGTTTGGCGGAAGTTTACGGCCTCGGAGTGAAGCTCTAGTTCCCGAATGGGAAGTTTCTAGTTTTCCTTACTTCATCTACAATAGTTTGCTGATACGGCTGCTCAGCAGCACCAAAGTGTACGCGCATGCCTAGGAATCACCATTATTCCAGAATAGGAATCTCATGTGACATCAGTTTGCTTCATTTTCATTCCGTACATGGTTCTGACCACAAGGAATCAGGTCTTAAGCGAAATCGAGGAAGAATTGCGATTTTAGCGTGATTACCCTCGATTGCTATCAGAATCACGTCTAAAAACGGACAAAAGAACAGACAATTTAATCGGTACTAGGTGGAAACTGGGAAAATTTTACAGAATAGAATCAATGTTCTTCGGTGATATCTCAGACACATATCATCCGAACTTTCTTCTATCTATTACTGAAGGAACCTACGAAAATTTTACAGAAAAAGAAGCATAATCTTTCAATCATGTTGCCCTCGAACTCATATCATGCATACGAAATTAGAAAAAAATATTCCAAGTCAGGTAATGAATTCTCTACCTTAGACCAGCGAACAGTAGCAGCATAAATTTGAATTTGACTGTTCTCCTGTTGTTTCATTCCCTAGTCGTATCAAGGATTCCTCAAAGATACCCTAATTTCCCCTATTTAATTTTGGTAAAATCTTCACGGCCTTAATTACTAACTAACTTACAAGCTAACTAACTGACTAAGTAACTAACTAGCTAAGTAACTAACTGACTAAGTAACTAACCAGCGGAGGGACAAACAGAATTATAATATATATCACCCGCACGGTGGTTCCAATATCCCTGTTCATCTTATGCAGGAACCTGCTGTTTTACATGCACAGTGCTTGAGCACACTACGGCTAAGCTGCATAAAAGCTGTTGGACATGCGCGGGAATCAAAGGTGCTCCTGACTAGTGTGCTTCAAGTTTGTTCAAGAAGAGCCTAAAACTCGCTCCAGACGTTAGTCTTTTGTCCTGTGTTTTCACTTCACTGCGTTCGAATATTTCGCACCGTCCTTGCAAACACGATTGTGACTCGACCAAAAGATTCGATAAAATGTTTACCGTCGTATTCTCTGGTTTAGCCTGTGTCACCGGTGCAGCGTCTGGTACATTTTTTAAAAGTTTAGCGAATGTCGCATCCAAAGCAGTGTTCTTTATTATTGTTTACACAGACAGAGCAACGCGTTCGAACGCGGTGAAGTGAAAACACATGATAAAAGACTATCGTCTGCAGCGGACCTAAGGCACAACTGCTGCCATGCGTACAAGTAACAAAAGTGACGGGACTATGACGATAGATGTGTTGCGAAAAGATAGGGAAGGTGTAACAGACAGTTAAGGCAATGGCATAGAAAGGTGACTCGACGTGTGGTGCTAAATGCAATGAGACACATAATCCTAATGCGGGAGAGACCACCGAACATCTTCTAGCTGCCAAGTTGCGAGAAGCGTTTTTGGTTGTCTCACTACCATCGACATTATCTACTCCTGCGTTTGCTGTCTCCAGAAATGGCCAAGTAATGGACCGTATTGTAATCCATTATGAAAAAATAACACACTTTCTTTGCATGTCTGCACGATGGCACTAGAAATAAGCTCAACAACGCAATATTTTCATATGAATCCAAATTAGGATTACCCAAATGCCGAACTAAGACCATTTCCGAACAAATAGTTATTATTTGATAGGAATATTACTTTCACCGATCAAATATTGATGATTGTTCGGAAATGGAGTTAGTTCAGCAATTGGGTAATTTCCATATATGCTAAATTATAGGTTGCTGACCACCGCAGACTGTATAGCAATAGATTCATCGCCGGGTCATAGGATGGAACGCCTCATTGGCTGTGACGTCACATGTTTTCAATCAGAAGTGGTGTGTCGCAATCAGCATTTCTGGGGTGCCGGTGGTCTCCTGTGTTTTTGTCCTGTTCGTCTGTCTATTTGTCTCATTGTGTGTCACCAAGATAACTGAAAACATTATGGGCGGATCTTTGCGAAATTTGCAGGGATTATTAGGCATGTGAGTTGTAACAGATGATAAACTTTTGGTGGAGATCCGCTGGACTGTTTGTTTGCTTGTCTCACTCTTTTTTCTTAGTATCATAACGGATTTTTCTGAAATTTACATGAGTTGTTAGATATATCACGAAAAGAAAATGACTGAATTTCTGTGATGATCTGTTGGTTCGTTTGTTTGTCTCTGTATTTGAGTATATGTTTCTTAGTAAAATAACTCAAAACTTATGAACGAATCTTTACGAAATTTACATGACTTGTTAGAAATGTTAAGCGATATAAATGATCGAATTTTGGTGATAATCGGTTGGTCTGTTTGTGTTTTTGATTAATGTTTGTTAGCAGCATAACTCGAAAAGTTATGAACGGATCTTAAATAAAATTACCGAAGCTGTTATTACTGTTGAAAAGCACAAATGATTAAATTTTGGTGTTGATACAAAGAAAACCATAGTTGCAGAGCCAATTTGAATGTCTCATTACCTTTGCCTGGCTTGGCGTAGGTATATAAGCGCTCTCAGAGTTTTCTAGTTTCTTAATGTGGTGGAGTGATTATAAGAGAAAACTGTCGGGTAATCGATTGCCATTTAGTTTATTATGGTGAGCAACCTAAAATTTAGTATATTTAGATTCTTATGGAAATATTGCTAGCGTGGAATTTCAGTGGCAATCTATCTCTTTTTGTGTCAGGTAACATTTTTCGTGATTACCTAAAAAAATATGTTATTACTACTACTGCCACTATTATTATTACTTCCGCCAAGGAGGCTACATTTTTGTCGAGTTTGTATGTTTGTCTGCCTTCCTGTTTGTCTGTCATCAAGACAACTCAAAAAGTTATGGTCAGATTTTTATGAACCTTACAGGGACTGTTAGATATGTTCGAGGACACAGAAGATTAACTTTTGGGTGAAGATCATTTCAACCGTTTGTTTGTTTCTTTGTCTGCCTCTTTATTTTTGATAGCATAACTCAAACAGTTATGAACTGATCTTTGTAAAATTTACTAGAGTTATTGGAGTTTTTACTAGAAGAAAATGTTCAATATTTTGGGTAGAACTATTTCTCTGTTTATTGTTTGTTTCTATGTTTGTTTTTATGTTTGACAGTAAGCCAGTAACATAACAAAAAAAAATTACTAACGGATCTTCACGAAATTTGCACGAATTGTTAAAAATGTTAAAAGAAATAAATGACGAAATTTTGGTGATAATCGGTTCTTTCCATTGTATTTTTGACTAATGTTTTTCAAAACTTTGTCAGAACATAACCCCAAAAAGTTATTAATGAACTTTCAAGAATGTCGCAGAAGCTGTTATTTCTGTCAAGAGGCACAAATGACGATATTTTTGTGGTGACAAAAAGTATATCCCAGCTTCAGAACCGATTTAAACTTTTCCTTACTTTGCCGTGCTTGGCGGAGGTATTTGCTCGCAGAGTCCTCTAGTTATTACTATTATTACCTATAGCAAGTCCGGTATTGTGGGGGAATGCCAGCATGTTTGAGGATTCCACTTCTTCAGTATACTGCAATTAGAGTTTTAGACTAAAATTAACGCCACAAATTGTAATCTAATGTGACAATTTAAATGCTCGAGACTGATATTTCGTACAAAGTAAGCTAATCAGTTAAGAGTAACTCAATTGAAATCGGTATATCGGGCTCGCCCTAAGCGTAAGACGCTTAATTAAGCCACGGCTCTCATGGCTCCGCAGTGCCCGACATGCCGGAGCCACACTATACATTCACACACACAACTTGATGCGCAGATGCGCAGCTCGCCAATCATGAATGCACCGTATCTATGATACCGACTCTAATCTGCATCATTATGACATGCTGAACTGCACATCCTCCCAGCAAGCAGTGCTTGCGAATGCATATTGCAACCCCGGAAACACGTGCATGAAGCAACATTGTCCAACAGTACAACTTCTTGTCTGTAACATGCGAAAATATTATGCATACGGTACATACTATTGTATTATCCACTATTTCTTGTAATATACGAGTGGTTCAAACATTTACCTATTACAGGTCAAAGAAGAACATCGTGTACTCTGGCGCAACCTACGGCGGGAGACGCTCACACTTAATATTTGACACATAACTTTCGTTTTATCAGTAAATTAAATTTTTATTCATTAGTAACTTTTAAGAAATACGGCAACCCCATAAATATTTTGAATAAGCGCCTATCCAGAGTGTTTTTTTACTTAGAGTGAGTACATATTACGCCGTAGATTTTCTCCGGTTTGGTCTCATTTGAAGGAAAATAAATCTACGTTTGAACGCACGCCCACTTCTCGATAGTAAAACGCGTTATGGATTCTACCACCCGCCTCTGACCACCACCCTCGTAGAGCAACACTTCCCAATGAGCTCTCGAAGTTAGGCCGAAAACCTTGTAGGTTAGGCGGTGTGGGTCTGGTTTGTCTAGTGTTTTAAAGTGGCTTAAGCCCCGTATATATCATTGGATATTAGCAGAACCAGTCTTTGCTTTACCTAACCTACAAGGTTCTCGGCCTAACCGATGACTTCATTTGTTGGTTAGCTATTCGTTACTTAGCGTCAATATTTGATTGTCCTTACTTACCGTCAATCTTTGATTGGCCTTACTTAGCGTCATCATTCGAGCGTTAATAGCAAAATAAATGCTATTTAAAAAAGGAATGTACCTGTATTAGGACAATTCGACATATATATAGATATGAACAGGTTCCCACGATAGTGAAATGAACGTTTCTCTCTGTTCAGCGTGCAAATGCGTTGCTGAGTCCATGTAACGAAATCTTACTTATGAATTACTCCCCTGGCGACGCCTACTCAGCCTCGTAGATGGCTGTCCACTTGAAAGTAAAATAAACGATTCTATATCGACCAATCTTCCCAACGTTTTATTGTGCCTTCGGAAACTGAAATGAATATCTGCCAACATAATACCATAATCTCCCCAGTCAGGCTAATTCACTGCGTAGGTAGAGCTTATAAAACTTGCCGCATCTCTTCAAAGTTGAAGTAAATAATAACTAAAAAAAAATCTGTGTAATTTCTGTTGTCTTAAGAGATGCAGCTAGGTAGTCGGATTCGTGAAAACGAAACTACATTCAGAGAATCACTGGGTCGGCAACGCCATATGCACCTCTAGAGGTAAATTTAAATAGGAATCTGATTAAATTTACTGGTTTGGTAAGTTTATATTTACCTCTGTAAATTTAAATACGAGTCTGGTTAAATTTGCCTTTTAAAAGATAATTATTAACTTACCGAAAGAGATATTTCTCTGAGCGGCAGAACAGAAAACAGCCGAAGGAACGTCTCGTAACAAGCGTTGGACCGACGTTACCGCCGCTCTAAATAACACGTGACGAACGTTGTCAGGAAACGCGCCTTCATCATCCTCACTGTGGCGCACCACACAGCTGACGTCATTCATGTGTTGGACACTCACCGCAGAGACTCACTTCTATATCATTTGTTTCCTCTTCACTTCTGTTTACTCGTATCTATGTATATTTTTTTCTAAGTCTACTACGCAACTGCTGTGTTATATCAGTTCGCGATATGAGCTTTAAGAGCTAAACAAAGATACTGTAAATATTATTAAGGATAAAAATAAGTGTCTGTTTATAGGGGTGCAACAAAATATAAAGTTCGCAATTACAATCTGCTTTTCAAACTTTTCAAACTTCTCAAATCTTGTTTCATATTTTATATACTAAAATGTCGCCCATATCAATAGCAGCAAGAAAGATGTGCTACTCAAAATGTCCCTCTCAAAGTTGGACAATTTATGTTAACACTCCAAGTTCCTCATTTCAATTGAACTTTGCGACTTCCAAGTTTTAAAGTTGGTCTCATCTGCTCCGGAGGTTGCAGTCCGAGTGGTAGTTTGAAGGGCGCTGCAGCCCCGGACTTGGCTGATTTTGGCCGATGCCCTGACCTGGGCTGACCTTAGTTCTTTCTTCTTCGGTATGTTTACACTTGTGTGCTTCTGGCTGAATTTAAATAAGCTGTGACACATCTACATCAGAATTTAAAATAATATTTAAACATCGTGTGTCTGTTTCTAGATTTGTTTATTTATTTGCTTATATGTAAGATTTTTTGTAATTTCCTTCTATTATTTCTAAGAGTGAAACACACTCTTAATGATAAGAAACTAATTCACTTTCATGTTCACCTCGTCAGAATAAGTTTTCTAAGTTCAATTAACTCTTCTAGTATGTAGGTGGACGTTCTTTTGTAATTAAATATTCTAGATAGATCAGACTATTTTCTTCTAAGCACAGATCGACAAAATTAATTTTTCTACCTACAATGCACTTTATCGTAGCTATTTTTAATACCTGTTTTTCTGTACTTTCTGATACAGTGACGTTTAAATTTTGCTTATTTTTTCGCTTCAAAATATCCGTATTTTCAGCTGCCATTGCTGTCTTTTTATCAATGCTTTTATGTCTTTCTTCAGCTTAGCTTTTTAACGCTAAATTGTTAATTGCGACAAATTCAGTTCATCTTTTAGCTGGGGTTTAAGAAAAAATATACGCGCCTCGCCAGTTATATCTGGTTAGCAATGCAGTTCCATGCTGTAGGCAGTAAATGAAAAAATTAGATCCTTAATTATAGCTACAGGTTCTCAACCTGGGACGATCACAGCCCCTGGTGGTGCTAGATGACCTCTTATAAGAGGTGCAAAATCTTGCGTTACGCATTCAAGAATTAACTTGAACACAATTTTTGTTCAAATTTCTCATATACTTCAATTCTTGTCATCATATGGGTTATGAATTTCGTGGGTGGTGCGAAAGCTCATTAAAGATTCCTAGGGTGTCAGACGTAGAAAAAAAAAACAATGAACTCCTTCTATAGCAAACAGGCAGTGCAACAAAAGATGAGGTGCGTTCTATGAAGTTAATAACTAACTCATCATGGAGCGACTTATATCTAGGAGAGGTGCCAAAGATATATCCCTTCAGATCTTGAACATTGAGTATCATAGGAAGAGGGCATAGCGACGTTATTCACGTCACCTGAACACTCTTGAAACGGCGTAAACAGTGTCCCCTGGACCTGATCCGAAGATACAACACCAGTACATCCTCGCTTTCGTTTCGTTGCAACATACTGAAGAGCTTGTGTAGGACTGTATTTATAATAGATAGCTGCATAGAGTGTATCAGAGTTTACCTTTGAAGCCCCAACACAAACCTTCTTCTTAATTTTAAACTCAATTTGTCTAACAGTGTGTCCGCGCCAGACTGTCGATGTCTGTTCGGGGATTCAGTGCCTGTGAGACTTCTTTTAGAAATGCTATACACCAGGCTGTGAGTTTCCGCGAGGACTCTCATGTGCTGTTAGTAATACCTATCGTTCTTTTTTCAGGCTTGTAGTATATTACTTTTAGAACAAAATTTCTACGGTTAGGATTGAGAGCCGAAATGGAAGTGTGACTGAGTAGTGAACAGCGCGCATACGAGTCAAGAAACGAGAGCTCCAATCGGACTGTCATGAAGAGGAAAAAAGCTGCTCGGCATCTCACATATTTATGTGAGATTCATTCTTTGTGAAATCGGTATCCAAATTTATCATACATAAAGAAATAAAATTTTCTCGCCTGCTCCACCTGCCTTCATCTGGAAGACACTACCACGTGCGCCGCACCGGTCCAGGCACTACGGGCTTTGTTATCCCGTGTGTATATTCAATTTCCTTAAAGAAACAACAATCGGAAGTTAGAAGTCTTACAAGGCTTCCGCCGCTCCAACGCCCGCCCTGGTAGTCAGCTTATGGAAGTGTGGATGTGTGTGGTCACCGCCATATTTATTTTCGTATTCTTGTCTATCGTTTGTTGCATTATTTACAGCTTCTTTTTGGAGCAAGTCTAAGCCAGGCAACTTCTTTAAGCTTACGCTGGCATATTTGGAATACATCTACGTCATCTGCCTTGGTGAACAGTTAAGTCAACCAGTTTGAGAAGAGCTTAAGTCATTTGACTTGGAGTTCGTCCAACGCTACTGATATCCAATAGTAATCCCTCCACGAGATTGAACGGTTGGGTAGAACAAATCCCCAGCTCATTGTCAACTGACTTGCTGTTGTTCCAACTTTACGGATTTCCCAGTAGTTATAACAAGATTCAAAAGCAGGGTAAATTGCCACGACACCCAATCAGGCAACTGACTTGGTGTTGGTCTAACCGAACGAATTTCCAAAAGTAAACCTCAAGATCGAGCGGTTGGGCAGGTCGTCAAGTTGCCCCTCTCAGTAAATTAAACCCGCGGTAACATCAGCAGGTGTGAGGCTATCTTCTCTGCGCTGTCGCAAGTCTCGACCATCTCAACCGACCTAACATTCTTTTGTGTGAGGGAATCGGACGTGAAGGACTTGATGACGGTCTAGCTCAAGTGGACGGACTCTAGCTACTTGGACTCAGTCCAAACCCGCGCTGCCGCCGGCGGCTCTGAAGTCATTCAGAGAATATTGCAGCCAAATCTTCCTACTCGGGGCCTGAGCCATCGAGGTATTTATCCTGCATCGGGTTCTACGCCTCAGATAAACTTCACCTCACCAAGGGACAATCATCATCATCATGGTGAGTACTATAAAACAGTATAATAAGACCAATGCATACTTTTCTGTTACTTTATTATCTTGTTTTAACCTTTTGACAGGAAATTATCTCTTTATTTACCCGACCATTTTCAGTTATGCCTGAAGCAACTGCACAGGCAAAGCCTCCTAAAGTACAGGCCTGGGCAAAGCATTAGCCGCAGCCTAATAGTTTTGGCACCTATTCTAAAAATTTTCAAACATGTATGGATACAAAACTTTATTTCAAGTGCCTAGAAGTCAAAAATTTCGATAGTGTGAGTTTTTATCCAGATAAGCGCGAGATATGCAAATTATGCACAATAAATATCTGGCTGCGGCTAATAATGTTTCTAGTAACTGTACCGATCTTCGTGACATACAGATTCAGGTCTCTACTTTAGGACGCCTTGGCACAGGTCATATTTTTCTTGACATAGCGGCAACAGCTTGGGGAAGGCCGGAGTCCGATCCTTTGCTCCTCCTTCTGATTGAGCCTGTCGGTCTGTCACATCCCAACTGTCAAATCCTGTCTATTAATTACCATGGAGCTCTAACCGTATCTTTGATAAAAGAAAGTCATGAAGTGTAACTATAAGCTGTGTGTCCGTGCCTTCCATTGTCTGTTATATCTATCTTACCGACCGCCGCTAGCTCCCTAATGCATAGCTATATGGATTTCTTATTATAAAGAAATCCAGGTGTGGAATTCTGAAAACAGTTTACAACGGTTGTTGGTTGCATGGACTCTGGATTTGATTTTATGTGGACTACTAGTTCAGTTTCATACGGGCACCCAAGACTTTGGAGCCACCTAGAAATTAAATCCCAGGAGTTAACTTAAGACGTTAAGTTTGTATAATCAGGGAAACTTTCCTGCCAGGATTAAAATTCGCTACGGCACAAATTATACATTAAATAGCTACAAAGTACGATAAAATGACTGCGTTAGTGTAAATATTGTGTGGCAGCTTTTTTTTGTGCGCGTGTGATACACTTTTCGAAATACGAAGGTGGTAATTGATTGGAGGGTTCAATCGCGTATATAGTGCAGTAATACCTATTACTGGGTGTCCAATAAAAATGTTACATTTTCAATTGGCTGCTGGGTTTCGGTACATAAGATACATTCCCAACCCATATAGGATCTATTATTTTCTTTGATTAAAATGATGAAGCAGCAGCCGATTGGATACGTAACAATGTTTTGAGACACCTTATGCCTAATCTAAGGTACATCTATACAATGCATATTAGCCCCCCCCCCCAATTAGTAAAAACGTTGGACGTCTAACAGTTTTTGTGAGTTATAGGTGACGATGAGACTGTACGCGAAATGATAATGTTAAAAATTAAAATTATTCATGAAACATTCTAGAGCAGTGTGAGGAAAAAATTGAAAACAAAAGAAGTGGCTGCTGGGGTAACTGCTCGAGAACACGCCGCCACATACCACGTTTGCCGCCTGCAAAGTTCTTTTTCTAACATGCCCCACACCAAGCTGCAACATGCCAGCGATATACCACGTGGCATGCTGCATCATGCCTCAAACTTGCCTTGGCCATACCACGAATTCTTCGCAAATTGCTGGGGAGCGTCGGAATATTTGCGTCGCAACCCCCAGTCTCTTTAATTAACTTCCTTCGTCCTGCGACTGCGCGTGCTGGCCTACGGACCGAAGGACTCTTTAATTAACTTCCTTCGTCCTGCGACTGCGCGTGCTGGCCTACGGACCGAAGGACTCGTTAATTAACTCCCTTCGTCCTGCGACTGCGCGTGCTGGCCTCCGGACCGAAGGACTCTTTAATCAACTTCCTTCGTCCTGCGACTGCGCGTGCTGGCCTACGGACCGAAGGACTCGTTAATTAACTTCCTTCGTCCTGCGACTGCGCGTGCTGGCCTACGGACCGAAGGACTCTTTAATTAACTTCCTTCGTCCTGCGAATGCGCGTGCTGGCCTCCGGACCGAAGGACTCTTTAATTAACTTCCTTCGTCCTGCGGCTGCGCGTGCTGGCCTCCGGACAGATAGACTCTTTAATTAACTTCCTGCGAATGCACGTACTGGCCTACGGACCGAAAGACTCTTTAATTAGCTTCCTTCGTCCTGCGACTGCGCGTGCTGGCCTCCGGACAGATAGACTCTTTAATTAACTTCCTGCGAATGCGCGTGCTGGCCTACGGACCGAAAGACTCTTTAATTAACTTCCTTCATCCTGCGACTGCGCGTGCTGGCCTCCGGACAGATAGACTCTAATTAGCTTGATTCCTAGTGTGACTGCTGCCCTGCTGATAAAGTTACTCTCTAACTGGAGCACTCTCAGAGAGCATAACTCCACCAACCAAGGCAATGTTAAGGCAAAAATTCAAATTGGTTCTGAAACTATGATTTCCTTTCTATCAGCACCAAAATCTGGTCATTTGTGCCTTTTGACAGTTATAACTGTTTCTGTGATTTTCTTGGAGATTTGTTCATACCTTTTCGAGTTATCTTACTGACTAAAACACAATCAGACCAACCGATTATCACTAAAATTTAATCATTTATGTCTTTTAGCATTTCTAACAGTTCTTATAAATTTTATAAGGATCCGTTCAAAATTTTTGGACTTATTTTACTAGCAAACATAAAATAAACGGAGCTGGGATTTGGTATTTTTTCTTTACGCCGGTATCGGTATTTGGTAGATAAAAACGGGTCATTCGGTTCGGTATTTCGATAGATTTCCAACAAATCTATCGAATGATTCAGTATTTTTTCTTTATTTGGTTCGGTATTGTCATTAAAACTTCGCTTCCTGACCCCCACAGACAGGAAGCATAACTCAAATGAAGCACTTTGCAAACACGAGGAATCTCGAAACGCTGCTAAAGGAAATCCAATAAAAACCATTTATAGCTGACTTAAACGCCTGCAGGCCAACACGACTCAAATCTGATGCCAGCAATGAATTCCAAACCCTAACAGACCAGGGTACGAAGCACCGACCGAGCTGATTAGTTCGGCACCTAACATACTCCAACGTGACAGAGCGCGCATCAACTACAGCTCGTGTAATTCTTCTAGAGAGTTTGAGGGCCAAGAGAGAAAAATACAACCAATCCCTCTCATTAATGCACACCTGTTGAAACATACAGAGTCGGCCACCCCTCTCCTGTGGGGCAGGTTCACCACAACATTAACTGCGCACAGCCTGCTGGCCGAAGTAACATGTCGGTCCAACAGACGTAGGGGACAGTCTGCAGCTGAAGCCCAGACCGGTTAGCAATATTCCGATACAGGCAGCATAAAAGCATCTGAGGACAGCCTCACTGTCTCTAAACACAGATTTCACCTTACGCAGAAGCTCAATCTTACTGGAAGCACGTGGCACCAGTCGCCATAATATGCGGCTCATAAGTAAGCAAGCTTTTCATCAAAGACAACACCAAGAATTTTCAAGAAGATAGACTCCTGAAGCAAAGTATCATCTATCTCCAGATGTGGATGCTGCGGTACAAGTGTCCGAGACCGACTGATAATCATCGACTTGGTCTTACTGACATTCAGCTTGATACTCCAGGCTAAGCACCATACACTAATGCGTGATAAATATATATTCAGAGACCGGAATACAGCATTAGACGTGCGGGGAGCAGGTATCACCGCTATGAAAGTGGAATCGTTGGCATAGTTGATCATCGTGTTTTCCAGCGAAGAGAACATATCACTAGTATACAGAACGATTAACAGCGGGCCAAGCACGCTATCCTGAGGGATGCCAGACTCCATTGCGACTGAGGCATTCAAAACGCCATGAACAGACACACTCTAAGTTCGCTCAAAAACAAAATTACGAATGATTGACAGAACCTTACCACTCACAACAAAAAACTCCAGCTTGTATAACAGACGCATGTGGTTGATCCTGTTAAACGCCGTTCTAAAGTCCAACTGTACAAGGCGTGCCTCAGCCCGACAATCCAGTGCAGACTGTAAATGGTGTGGCACCGACAACAATGTGTCACAACAACCCAGACCAGTTCTATACGCAAACTTGCCTACAGGCAGCAAACCCATGACCTTAACAAACCGACTAAGCTTAAAAACGACCGATATCTCGAACACTTGCGACAAAATTGGTGTCAGCGTAATGGGCCGCTAGTTAGCGACATGGGGCGATACTGAACCCTTGGGAATGGGAGTAATATTCTCAGTACGTCAACACCGGGGAAAATTTTCTAACCGTATCAGGCGCTGGAAGATTACTGCTAGCTTATGGGCAAGAACACCCGCAAGCTGCTGATAAAACAGAGGCAGCATGCACACCGGACATGTAAGTTTCAAAAAAACTCCTTATGTATGTCTAGTTATAAAAAACCTTTAAAGGCCTTTTAATACATTCTAGAACCCATAAAACACCTATTTCAAGCCCTTAACTACATCATCCAGTGGCAGTTCACGCTCCACTAAGCTCGGAAGGACATGACAGTTGAGTGAGCAAAATATTATGATACACTACGCCCAATTTTCACAGCGCAACGTCTCTTCTCTTCAATGAAGAGCAATACTGCTGAAAAAAGCTCAACTGAACGAAAATCAATGGGATTTCCCTAATGTCTTCCAGGAAGGATGGTGTCATAGAGGGCTAAGAAGCTTCTTTTGTGTGCGCGAGAAATTCAAGTCTACCGAAGAAAGTCATTCGGTAGATCCATTCGGTATCGGTATCGGACTATCGGTAGAAGATTCAGTAAAAATTCGGTATTTCGGTAGATGAAAATACCTCCGGTGCTACCGAAATACCGAATTTCATTCGGTAGTCTCAACTCTGAAAATCAAACACAGAGACCAACAAACAAACGAACAAACAGGTCGTCACAAAAATTTAGTCACTTACTCTTCGTAATATACCTAACAACTCATGTAAACTTCATAAAAATATTTCCTCAACTTCTTGAGTTATGGAATTAAGAGAAAAGAGGCAGATAAACAAACATACAAACAAACAAACAAACGGATGAATGAATCTGCCCAAAAACTTAATCATCAGTTCCTTCTAACATACCTAGCAATCCCTATAAATTTCGTAAGGATCTGTCTATAACTTTTTCAGTTATCTTGGTGACAAACAAACAGACAAATTCGACGAAAACATAACCTCCTTGGCGGAGGTAATTAGTTTATTCGTCGTGTGACTGCTCGTGACGCCCTCCGAACCGAGCGCCTGCTTGCTTTTCACGGGACTTGATGTGGCAGAGAACGAATCGAACGCAGTAGAAGTGTCTTTATGTTGCCGGTAGAAGGCGCTGCTGGTCTTTGAGTAAGTATGATAAATGATTGGTTCTATATGGTACCTATCGCCCTGCAACTGATACAAGAAATAATCTAAAACAAACATGCAGTGACCCTCGAAAATACAAGACACAATCAGGTTTTAACTAGTTCTGCAATAAAACTACTTACTTTGATCCATTCCTAGAATATACGCTATACGTGACGGCTTACTCAAATGCTGATTAGGTCCTACAGTTATAGATAAACCTTCAATGCAGTGTAGCCTAATTGACGTAGGTACCTCAAACTGCTCGTAATTGGGCAAGGTCTTTGGGCATGATATGCAAACACGTTGATACAGGTCAACGTGAGCAACACTGGATATTAGGTTAACAAAATAACCTAAAAGTGATTCAAACTAATATCACCATTTATCGGCATTCTATAGATATGACGTAGAGGTAAAATTAACTTGACCGCACCTTCTACTGGGAAACCCACACGCACTGGCCCATGCTTCAGATATAAAGCATATGACTCCAGAGGAATCTACGGCTTTAGACGACCACAGATCGTCAAGAGCTATGGCTCTAACAACGGAAGGCTCTTATGCAACGACCTGTGCCCCCGACTCTCCCTATTTCTGGCTAGGGGTCAGCACCTCTTCAACAGCTTTGCAGATGTCAAATGTTGACTCATCACTTCGAGCAACGCAAGAGTTCGCCCTCCTGGGCGGTATTCGTTCTCACAGTCTTCACTGTCATGAACTCAGCTCTCTAGCCTACTGTTAATGAACGTGTGTTGCTCGCTAATAAATGTATTTCTTCTGTCCATGTAAGGATTTCATTGATGCATCATCATTTTTCCGTAGAATCATTCTGATCTAGTAGGATTTCAAGCGTAGTGTATACTGTGGTTAAACTATTGATGCATATGATTTAAAATTAAATGTTTCAACAGTTGTCACAGAAAAACTGGAAAATATTTGATCAAAGCAATTCCCTATTGAAAATGTAAGATATACAATATCAATGACTCGATGCTATTGATTTCGACGGTGTTTGTTAGGTTTTTCGAGCAATACTTTAACTTCTATTAAACTTCTACAAGGGCTTATG
The DNA here is from genome assembly GCA_001587735.2 of Parhyale hawaiensis. NCBI lineage: Eukaryota > Metazoa > Arthropoda > Malacostraca > Amphipoda > Hyalidae > Parhyale > Parhyale hawaiensis. Next base: position 1,270,520 of record LQNS02277098.1, on the reverse strand, counting down.
TTCCAATATAATGCCATGTTGCATATAACGAAACAGAAACGTAAACAGTGCTCCACAAAACAAGCACATCATCGGGAGTCATGTTTATCTAGGAATAAAACTTCATCTGAATCAACTAGAACCGACCTACATCTGGACATTACAGCCCACGACCCACCTCAGTCGACTAGCTGCGGTATATAAAGTTACATATTAAACCGCTGGCCTGCCCTCACTTGCTCTTCCAGCGTAGCCCAAGAGCTTCATTGCAGCAGTGATACACCTTCACCTCTTTACTGGCCAGCGGCCGTCCCGCTACTGAGGTGCTTCTAAAGCAGCTGCCATAGCTGCAAGGGAATTTTTGAAATCCCTCATGATCTTGCGAAAAAAACTCAAGCTTTGGCATCTTTGGGTGCGGAAGGACAGACACATAGACACTCTGAAAACTCTGCGTCCTAGCATACTCTGCGGGCCGTAGCCAATAAGTTCTGTTGGAAATATGACTGGCAGGTGGAAGAATTTTAGTGAGATGCTCAGCGGACAAGGATATGAAAAACCAAAGAAGATATGTGAAAAACAGACAGCGTTGACTGCTCTGTTATGGAAGAAGAATCCTTTCAATAATAGACAAAGAGTTCAGTAGGATCTTAAAAGAGCTGGAATGGTAATTCGGGAGTACACAATTAATAAGGGCCTGCTGCGTGCCGGCCTGCACTCTAGAATACCTAGATGAGTTCCGTTACTCAAGACAAACTTTAAAAATAACATAGAATTTGTTGCAAGTTATGCAAATGTCTTAATGAATTCAGGAGCATAATAATATCATCATATGAAAAGAAAATTGAGCTTGTCGTTCATAAGACAAGCAGCGCAGGTGTTGAGGAAAAAAAGAAAGGCTTACAATCCTCTGACACACCATTTGCGCTATAACATTCAGAGGTGAGAGCACTAAAGTGACTGTACTATGGCAATTTTTCAATCAAATGGCTCTGGTAAAACAGAAATCATCCAAGAGAAGAAGGATGCTAGTATGAATCACAAAATACGAGCGATCTACACACAATTTCTGAAATTTAAATAAGCGAAGGAGGGCCTCATTTTGAAACAGGATAAAGTTTGGCAGTACACAGCCAAGGCCATTCAGAAATGGTTTTCAAGCAACTAAATCGACCTGGTGCCATGGCCAAAATAGCCTAGCGACTTCAATCCATTTGAAAATTCATGAAAACATGTAAAGATGAAGCTTTGAGAAATGAATCTATAAATTGTTGCACAGTTAGATGGGATCTGCAAGAAACACTGGGCAAAGATTCTCGTAAATCATCATAGAAGACGGTTGGATATCTAAGAAAACCGGTTAGAAACTATCAAACTTCATAGGAGCGTTACAACAAAATAATAAAAAGTGTAGCCAATACATTTATTTGCGTTTTTTCTTACTTGTTGTTGATGAATATATTTTTGAATGCAAACTGTCACTACATGTCCTGGTACAAATCTTTAGGCATATTGCATCAAATCACTTGTCTAAAAACTAAAGTAAAACGTCCAATTGCAGCACGGCTAAAAATATACCTAAGTATAACCTATACGGTACCCTTACGAGTTGCAGTAGTTAGCATCGATCTTCTATAATAATATCTTAGTAATACTCCATGGATAAATAACTGAAAGCAGCCACATTTTTCAAATATTCAATTACCGGCTTTAAAACCGCACTGTTTGTTCTGGCCCCCGCCTGTGGTCCCTCACTTACGGGCCCAATGAAGGGGCAGCTTCAGTGCGTGTCGAGTTGCTGCTGCTACTGACGGTCCAATCTGTTGAGCGAATTGAAATTCAGACAGCCACTTAACAAGCTATAACATTTAGCCTTTGCTGGGTTTGTATGCTAATTTCTGCCTCACTTGCGACACGAGAAATATTGTAAACTAAACAGTTGGAGTATATTTATTGTTTATTTGTTAGCGATTAATGCAATTATGATTACTATTAGATTAGACAGATGGCAGTAGGCGGACCAATAGGCCCATTCTGAGAGAGCAGCCGGGGAATAAAGCTCCGGCCCTCAATAAGCTATTGCCGTTATGTCATATGATATGGATACCTAAAGCTGAAAAGAAATAGAAGAAAAAAACTTGCCAAATCTAACAGAGATCGTGTATGTGAGATTAGTTGTAGCAGACTATCAGAGACTCAAAGAAGTTAAGTTAGTTGAGGTACGGTATGAAAGATGATAGATTAAGGTGGCGTCTGAAACTTTGGCCGTTAAGAGTTTGTGACTTGTGGAGGAGTTTGTAGCTGTGGAGGGTGTTGCTCCCAATGATTGTCAAAATTGTTTTAAAAGGGTTAACTGTCATTGCGCGGACAACTTCGAAGGACAGTTTATTCCAAATGTTTACTATAACTTATGGGAAAAAGTTCTTGACATCTGAGTTTTTGTCCTTTGTTTTGGATCGATCATCAACGTCTCATCATTATTACCTCCGCCGAGGAGGTTATATTTTCGTCGTGTTTGTCTGTCTGTCTGTCACTTTGTCTGTTTGTCTTTCACCAAGATAACTCAAAAAGTTATGAACCGATTTGGATGAAATTTACAGGGATTGTTAGGTATGTTAGGAGGAACGGATGATTAACTTTTGGTGAAGATATGTCCATCCGTTTGTTTGTTT
>LQNS02277098.1:1187138-1227464 GCA_001587735.2 Parhyale hawaiensis | reverse complement strand
TATTGCAAATTAAATAAAATCAGCGGCGATTGCAAAGAAAAATATTACAATTATTGCAGTTCAGTCATACTGCGCTTTCAAAGAAAAATAGAGTATATGTATATGTTGCGTGCGATTGGAGGATTTGCGCGATCGATCGATCGCGCAAATCCACCAAACGCGCACAACATATACTGTATACTAAAAGTATCGGAAAAGATTTCAGGCTGAGATTTGAAGGTATACCTATATTAAATATTTTGATACGTTAAGAGAAGACTTCATGGGGGTTTNNNNATCGATCGATCGCGCAAATCCACCAAACGCGCACAACATATACTGTATACTAAAAGTATCGGAAAAGATTTCAGGCTGAGATTTGAAGGTATACCTATATTAAATATTTTGATACGTTAAGAGAAGACTTCATGGGGGTTTAGAAAAATGCATGTACCGTATCCAAGTGGTTGATAACTCCATTTGATATGAAAATGGATAACAAAGGTCATGAAGCTGACTTCTGGTTGGTACACACACTAGCCAAGAGCTGAAGAATCGCGCACATGCACGCAATGTTTTACACAAAATCTCGCCCCCTTGTTCCCACGTGAGAATGGTCCGATGGGCAACAGACATCGAACTTCATCCAAGAGTTGTCATGGCGACAGGCTGAACAGCGTAAATGAAAATGAATCTAACCAGCAGATTAAAATGATAGGTGCCACCCATTATTACACTCCAATTTAATATTAAGTTGAGGTGCATGATACAATAGCTTAAAAATAATCAGCTGTGGCGAGCACGTGAGTGAATAAAGCGACACAGATGGCAGCACTGACTTTTGTTTACAAAATTTCTCAATGGACTATCGGATAGGGCACAAAAAAAGCTGTTTGCTCCATCCTGAAAGTTTGCGAACAGGTGTGAGTTTGCAGGTATTCAGACGTCAATTCGGTGGCCAAAAGTCGCATACTCGTTCTGTTGACATCATGTGGATCTTGATACTAAGGCGTTTTTCAATTGGAAATTCCTCAGTAAATATTGGAACAATATCAAAGCTGTTACAAACCCAGTTGGAGATTTTTCGATGGAACTACGGTGGCGTATGGTCAGCACATGGCCGCGATATTAGGCGGCGCATCCGTGCGGCTCGGTCGCTATGCGCGTTTTTTTAGGCTGGCGCCGGCGACCTCGTTCGGAACATAAATCGCCCAAGAGGGCGCCCTTGCCCGACTGTATTCTACGGATATTCTGCGCCTCCGCATAAGTAGCAGTATACTGCTATTTTGGCCAAGACGTGGAATATCCGTGGAACACGGTCGGGCAAGCACGCCCTGTATGGGTGATTTATGTTCGGAACGAGGTCGTCCGTGCCACCCCCAAAACGCACGCGCATAGCGACCGTGCAGCACCAGAGCCTCACGGATGCCCCGCTCAAAAAGGCGACCAGGTGCACACCATACGCCGCGCTCGTTCCACCGAAGATTTTTAATTGGGATGTTATAGCGATAGATTGTGCGCAAACAAATAAGTAAATAAGCAAACAAGTAAATGAAGTTCACAAAGTTTTAGTATATAATAGATTTGTGATTTTTGGGGGTATTTTATAAAGTTCGGACATCGTAAACATGCTCTAAATTTCTGAGTGGGAACCCTTGTGTTCAGAGGGACGCTACTCAGGGACTCTGACAGTGTCAAAAGGCTACCGTGTGGACTCGCCTTTATGCACAATCATTTTAGCAGCGAAGCTAGATTCATTACGCGTATCATCCTGGATCTGTGTTCGGCCGTGTGGATTGAATTTTTGGATTGAATTTTTCGGTGAACGAGTGGATACTGTGGAAGTTCAATGCGTCCGCGAGGCAAAGTTGCCAGAACTCGCAATCCCACCGCAAAAGCTCAACCATAGTCTGCGGGAAAAAATAGCCTCTTAGCTAATGATTTCGAAAGATAGTTATGGGGCAATCTTGTTATTACCGGATTAGACGACTCCTAATACACTTTTTCCCTGTCAGCATTTCACTGCTGTCGTATAAGAGCTTATCTTGTGCATTTATTCTTTCATTTCGATAAAATGTGGATGTAATCTCTCAGAAATAATAAAAAAAATCATAAATATTAAAGAAGCCTTACATCGTTCAACAGTTGGTAAGGGTAGCAGTTACGAATTCAAAAGTACTGTGGTAGAAGCTTGTCTCCACGGTTGCAATAGAGTTGTTAGTTTAAAACGTATGTACATATTTAATTAAATTTATAATTTTCGGCTGCACACTCGACAACTTGTCGAAGATTCTACCCTTATCAATAATATCAACTTTAAACAATTTTTATATGCACGCGTATGATGCGTGCACACTGAAATATCGTGGCAAGCTTGACGTTCCTGCAATTTTTTCACGTCAGAATCCTGAAAATTGACCGTATGCATCCTCAGTTGGCAGCCCTGCTTGAGTCTTGAAATTGCTTACGTATCTTTTCTTGTCCTGGAATGACATTTGAAGATAGAGATACACTATTGGAGCGCAAACTGCCACCAAACACACAATGCAAACGAAATGTTCATAAAAGTCCAAGATCCTGGAGTTCATCCTCATCATCACCAAAATTTAATCAAGTGGTCCTCGTGACCTTCCTAACAGAACATGTGGATTTCTTGAGCTATGTCGCTGAAAGACAGAAAGAAAGACGGAAATAAACAAACGGATTGACGGATCATCGTCAAGATATAACTATCTACTTCTCCTGACATCTCGAACCGCTCCAGTAAATTTCGTATGGATCCGACCACAACTTCCCCAGTTATGCTGCTAACACACAGATTACCTAACGCCGGCAAAAATATTAGGTGCTTCCATGACGAAGGTAATAAGAGTAATAAGGGGCCGCAAAGTTCAAGTTGAACTTTTGGTGGAACCCAGCAATCTAAGTCGGAGTCGAACACTCGGTCATCCCAGGAGTCGATGATGATCTCAGTGAAAATTGACCTAATGTGTTAGGAAAAAGTGTTGGCGTCGGACTTTTCTTTTTGAGGGGCGGGGGCAGCTGTCGGAGTTGGAGTCGAGCAATCAGTTATTTCAGGAATTGGCGTCGAAGTCGGTGAAATTTGGCCTATTTTTCCAATTCGGGAAGCAGACGCAATATCCATAGATGTCAGTCATTTTTTGAGTCTAAGAAATCGGAGTCGGACACTGGTTTTGCCCAGGAGTCGGAGTGGCACTGCACCCGTGACGGTGACCCGTTCCAACGCGCAACCCTGAAATAAAAACAGCCTGCCAAAAGATATCTAGAATTGGGTCTAAAATTTTCCGATGTTCTTCTATTGCTTGTGACATCACCGCAGCGGAACTAACAGCTCCAATATTTCCTTTAACTGTGTTACCTTGTCACTAATTTAGCACATTTATAATGACATAGTCCATTAGGGCACATTTCTGTTTTATGTACTATGACTTATGATACTTCCCACAGCAGGAGTTGCGTCAGCCAGCAATAATCGGCAAACAGCCAGCACTAAGCCAGCACAGAAGAATTCACCTCTTGAGCTAGCCAAAGATAAACAGAAACCCGAAGAAGACCAAGACAAGGCTAAGAAGAAGCTAACCAGTGGAGAACAAAGCAAGGCTATAGAAAACAAAGAGAACCTCAAGGATTGGACTGGCAGTCAAGACCGCAAGCAGAAAGTCTCAGTAAGATTTTTCCTAATTAATACAGGTGGAAATATCGTGTGTGAATTAGGAAGACTTAGACACGTTTATTTCGATCCACCGCCTGCGCTAAGCCAGCTTTTATGATCATGCCAAAGTTCGTACGAGTGTAGTGTCATACACGTGTAAATCCGGTCACTGGAATAGTTATGACTTGAGCCCGGACATTAAGCAACAACGGGTTAAGCGCTTTTAAGCAGTAAAAATAAGCAAGCATAGAATCCAAAATAAGCACTCATTTGACGAATTTAAGCATTGTACTTTAGGTGGGAAAAAATACAGAGCAAAATAAGTACCAATATTTTCCTACTATAAGCGCTTAAAATAAAAAAAAAAGAATATAATTTCAAGTACTTGTGTAGCTATATCTACGCGAAAAACAACTCTAAGCGAGCATTATTCTGGGCATAGACCTACGGCGTTCTGCTCAAGGTAACAAAAAGTAATGCCCATCATGTAATTAGCCTTTTTCCCCCTGTAAGCCTGCAAATTTGCCTCGATTACTAACTGAAAGTTCAGAAGACGGAATGGAAAGAACATTTAAAATTTTTTTCAAGATAAGCAACAGTTGCAAAAAGCCAGTTAGAAATTTGAAGTGAATTTCAGTCTTTAAAGGAACTTAGTCGACATAGACTAGCTTGAAAGAAGTTTGTAAGTTTATAGGGAAAATGGGGCTCTTCTGTGACCACCTACACAAGTCACACCATTTTTATCGCCCGCGAACGAAGGTGATGATGTTTTCGTTGAAGATTTAAGTATATATATATTTATATATATATATTTGTATATATGTCTGTCCACCCAATAAGTGATCGAAAAAGTCGAACAATGTTCATAATTTTTGTGAGCAGTTTGGTTGGTTGACCTAGATGTGACCCATGCCAAAAACTAGACCTAGCTGGCCATAAAATATGATGGCGTTGAATTTTCCTTCACCGGGGAGAATTTGCCTCCACCGCGGCAGATCGTCTCATGCCATTAGACATCCCAAGTTTTCTATGTTATCGTTAAGAGATCTGAACGGGGCGGTCAGCGCGACGCTAGCCTTGTTGTACACATCATCCATATGAGAAACTAGGATGAGCTGGCCATCAAAAATGACTTCGTTGAATTTGCCCCCACCGCGGGTGATAGTTTTACGCCACGAGGCATTCTAGTAATTATTATTTATTTATTTTTTGCAGAGTTGTGCCACAGGGCAATATAAATTGCATAGAATGTCACTAGGCGTATTTTTGTGACCACAATGCGGATCATTCCGCCTGATCTGTGCGTTTTTGGGGTCATTTTTCGACGTGATTCTGATAACAATCAACCGTGATCATTAGTGAAATTTGATCGAACCGTGATTTCACTAACGGTCTGATCATGTATGATCAAAGAGTAACTCCAGCCGTTGGACAAGCAAAAATTCAAACTTTGAAATGCAAAGTTCGTAATGTTTTCTTATGTATAAGGATAAATTTGATAATTATTATTACGACTGTTTTTATTACTGGCTTTCAGAATTATAGGTAGTTTCGTTATAGCGTGGGCACACTATCGCAAAAATTGTTCAGTCACGCAGCTTTTCCCTTCGGCCGTCACGTTGCCGTGACTACTACTCATAATGCTTGAATATAACGCTAAAACTGTGCATCATTGCAACTTTAAACTAACACAGAAGTAGGAGGTATTCTAAAGGCTTCACCATTGCTGCTTGTTTTAACGTACAGCTACAAAACACGACTCGTACTTCATATATTCTTTTTAGTCGGAGCCGAAGCATAGGGCGCTGCAGCGCAATCAAATACTAAGTTGCGTTGCAACGTAACTTAGGGCGTACGTGTGCCCACGGTCTTAGTTTTTTTTATGCCTGTGCAAGTTCAAATGCATTAAATACTGCTAGTTCAGTTCTCCATTGACTTCAAACTAAATAAAAATTTTTGAAACTCCATTTCCCACCGGTTTTTGTGTAAATACAATAAGAATCCACATTTAGAAAATAAACATTGCGTCTCTGGTTTGTTTACAAAACCATTGGCAGTTCTTGTGCTTCTCAGTGATCATGATGATGATGATTCTGATTATGAACGTGCCCGCAAAAAGACGCCTCATGTATGCGCTATTCTCGTATGTTGTTGGCTTGATGTGCACAATATAAAGGTAGGTACACGATTACTCTCTAAATTAGAAGAGGTCTCCAAACACTTTTTACGTAGGCTATTAATTATTTTGTCGGTGCAACATAAGCGCTAGCAAACATTATTAAGCGCTAGTAAAAATTTGGATGGTGCTTACAAGCATTTTAAGCGCTACAAAATCTTGCCATGTTTTAAGCAGTTTAAGCAAATAAGCTTTAAGTATTTATTTCAAGCAGTGTCCGGGTTCTAGTTACAACATTATTACGTATTTTTCTTCATATTTAATGATTTTTATATTATCAGTTAAATTTAAGATAGTTTTTGTCTAGGACTCTTCGCTGAGAAGACGAAAAACTGACACTTCAACGCGGCCGTCCGAAGAGGAAGCCTTCGACCCCGACAGCTCCAAGAACTTCTACAGCCTCGGCCGAAAGAAGAGCGACACCGAGCCTCAGAGCGGCCATAGCAGTCTGGGTCGCAAGTCCAAGACCAAAAGTTGCAAGACAGCCGGTGCTGCCGACGATAACCAACCGCCCCAAGGCGCCGCCAAGATGGGTAAACACAAGGAGAATTTGAAGAAGAGAAAGGCAGTTGATGACGACCAGGATGGTGCTATGGAAGATGGGTCCATAGACGTGCCTGAGGCGACCCAGCAGCTGGAAAGTGTCACAAAAAATCGTGTCAAAGGTCCAGCAGGTACGTACTGCCCCCCTCCCTTGCAGGTACGTACTGCCCCCCTCCCTTGCAGGTACGTACTGTCCCCGCTTACCGATTTGACCGTTTCCGTATTCAATGTCCACAGCTTTTGTTCATTTATAAAAACTTTACTCAAGGGGAAAAAAATAACCTTATGTGAAATATAACTAGAACACTCTGAGAGCGCTTACCTCTGCCAAGCAAGGTAACGGTTAAGAAAAAATCAAATTAGTTTTGAGACCATGATTTTCTTTGTATCAACGCCAAAATTCTATCATTTCTGCCCTTCCATAGTGTTAACAGCTTCAGTAATTTTTTTAAGATCCGTTCATAATTATTTGAATCATGTTACTAAACAACGCTCTGACTAACATTAGTCAAACTCACAACCGGACCAACCGATCATCCCCTAAATTTAATCATTTATGTCTTTCAACATTACTAACAACTCCTGTAAATTTTATAAAGATTCATTCGTAATTTTTTGAGTTATTGTACTAACAAGCATAAAATTAAAAATGACAAACGAACGAACTTACAGATCATCACAAAAATTTGGTCATTTACTCTTCGTGATATACCTAAGGAACTCATGTAAGTTTCACAAAAATCCTTTAATAAGTTTTGAGTTTTGGCCCTGAGAAAATGAGGCAGACAAACAAACAAACGGATGGACGAATCTTCACAAAAAGTTAATCATCTGTTCCTCATAACACAGCTAACAATCGCTGAAAATTTCGTCAAAATCCGCCCATAAATTTTTGAGTTATCTTGATGACAGACAAACAAATGGCAGACAGACAGACAAACAAACAGCAGACGGACAGACAGACAAACTGACAAACAAACCCGACGAAAACATAACCTCCTTGGCTGCGGTAAAAATAGAGGTTGGGCCTTTGCCGCCATGCGACCCAACTACGAGAGTGTAAAAGAATAATGATCATTCAATATTATGAATTTCTAACGAGTTTTTTATGCCTAAATTATAGAATTTTGAAAATCTGGCAGTGTATTGAACAAGAGAGATAGTCTGTGTCGAGTGCTAAGTTTAAAAATCCCACATCGTACGCCCCATCGCCTCTCAGTGTCAGGATGCGCTAAGTATGCTGTCTGAACTCGTTGCTTGCGTTGTGGAAGTTTGACACTCGAACTCGGGAGTCGCCGTACTCAACGCAAAGCCGTTGTCACTGAGCCAATGATTTAAACAAGGCAGTAGGCCAGGATGTCTCGGCCTTGCTATTTTTTTCATTCATGTGGTTCGGCTGCAGAGCCGTAAATACTTCCCCCAGTCGGATAGTTTAAGACGATTATATTATGAATTATATCAAATATTATCCTGCACTTGCCCTTTATATATTAGATAAATGCCTATGATTTTCTTATGGGAAACAAACATTGAAATATTTGTCCCCTGCAGGTCGCCGCATGCCTCAAAACCGCCGCACGCAGCTGTTGAAGCATCGCGCCAGCTCGCTGTCGGCCCTCGCCCAGCCCACCGACGCAGGCTACATCGACAACCCGGCCGCCAGGTCTGGGGTTCCATCCTCTCGTTCATCCCCAAGTCCCCGCAACAGTAGACTAAGTGTCGGGTCTGTAGGAACTGCTCGGGACAGTAAGGATCTTTCGGGCAGGGAGGTGTCGCCCGGCAATGGTAGGATAGTGGAGGATCTCCGAGAAGTTGATGAGGTGATCGAAAGTTCAGAAAATAATGCAAAGTACAAGATTAGTGGGGAGATGCGAACTGAGGAGGTCGGAAACAAAAGTGCCATCTCTGTTAATGGAAATATGAATAGAAGTAAGACCAGTTTGGACAAAGTGGTCGAGGAATCAGAGCATTGCTCCGTTTCTCCAGAGATTGATGATTCAGTAAGCAACCTTTTAGTTTCCTATGCTGACAATGTCTCTGATAAGGCTAATTCTAAGCCTCTAGATAGTAACATTCCTGAAATAATGTTGAACGATGAGATGGCCAATGGCGCAAATGACACTGCCATCGAGGGTGTGCAGGGGGAGGGAAGCGTTTCTGAGTTACTTAATAAGAAAAATGAACAAATTTCAAAAGACGCAGCCAGTGCCGGTCCTAGCGATTCGGAAGCTGCTGGTGTCATAGATTCAGCAAGTCTCTCTGCAGACGCGCAAGGTAAGAGGAATGTCGAGTGTGATGCAGAAATAACTTGTAGCGATAGTGCATGCGCTGATGTAGATCCTCGTAGTAAAGTCGTAGATGCTGGTTCCTGTGCAGACTGCTCTGTCTGCGGCCTGTGCTCGGAGTGTCATAAAGATAGAGGCGGCTGCGGTGCAGACGCTAGCGATAAGATAGTCACAACTGAAGCGGTTCTGGGAACGGGTGATGTTGAGGATAAAGACCAGGACAATAATGGCAAAAGTGACGAAAACGAGGAAGCAAAAGAAAGAAATGAGAAGGTGCCAGACGATGAGAGTAAACCCGTAGATGACGGAGGTAATCGTCCTAACGGCGACGATATCTCGCGTTGCAAGATTTGCCGTAAAGTTCTTGAAGTCAAGGAAGTAGTACCAAAAGCTACTGCCGTGACCCCTACCGACTCTGTTGTTCTCCCTTCAAATCACGACTTGAGGCCCGACTGTGGTCGTAAATCGGACTGTAGCTCGGCGGGACAGTCTCGACCTGTGACCCAAATCGAGACGCTCGAGATGGACACGTTTGATGACATTGATGACGCTTTATTCTTCAGGCCACCCACTGTTCTCTACGACCAACCGCCCGACCAGCTTCTCGCTGCCGACAAAAACGACAAGTCCCGCAAATCCGCGGTGAAAAAGAAGGTAACTTTGAAAGTCGATAATTGTGAACGGGGTAAGAACCGTAGCTCCAGTGACGTCAAATCGCGGCTCTCGCGGTTCCGCAAAACTTTGACTTCTTTCCGCAGAATTCGATTTAAGACCGACGGCAAGCTGAGCGACGATCATCCTGACGAGTGTGGGCATGAAAGGAAAACCTCACACTGTACGTTATTGTGAACGTATCTAATATTTCCTACTCCTAGTAACAAATGGCCAGTCTTCACTGTTGCTCTAAAGAATTTTTATAAATTTGGAGAGCTGTTCGACTGCAATAACTTATTTTTACGTTTTGCCGCGGCGGAAGCATGGCTGTATTGTGAACATCGTGTCTGTCTGTCTTTCTGCATTAGTCTATCCGAGTGACGATGCTTAACTAGCCCTAGCAAGTGTATATGTCTGGACGGAATTTTTTAGCCATAAAATACATTTGATCTCAATCTGGATACATTTTGAACAAATTCCAGTATGTGTGTCCGTCCGTATGTGTTTCCGCATTTATCTTCTCCGGGTGATTTCACATGCCATATAGTAGGGTGTACGTGAACCAACGCCCTCTACTTTACGTTGTTTTCATTTTTATCATTCGTCCGCATGAACGCGTTTCATACATATATAGTCACAACTGTGTCTCACGGCATATTTCTCATTAGTTGTTTAATTTTTCAAATGTTCCTTTCATATTACAGCTCTGTGCCTTTGCGTCCTTATGTATTTGTTAGCAAATCTGTGCCCATTGCTCACCTTGAGACACCTGGCAACACCGCGTGAGGCCTGTTCGAGTGTGCCATCATCCAACAGCAGCGGCATGAGGAGTACAGGCAGTCCACGAAATAGGCCCTGCTTCTTTTATTTATTTAGTTAGTTTAATTATCTAGGTTCAAAATTTTTCCGGGCGGGTACTCGACATGCGTAAATTTGAAGGGTACCTTGAGGTGAAAATTCTGAACTTAAATCATTAAGCTGAATAATGTAAGTAGGCCCTATTTCGGGGCTATGTGCTCTAATGTTTCTGTATATTTAGGTCAGGGCTACACCAGCGCATTGCAATACTATTTTTGCGGAAAACATGTTGTCTGTCTCCCGTAATGCACGATGTGTCGCATGATCTGGGTTGCGTCGGTGGGGACAGTAGCTTTCTGTACCCGACATTACATTTTTACGTGCAATAGATTTGTTGCGTCGTACGTTGCTTGTTGCACTAGTGTGCCTGCGGCCTAAGTGTGTCTTCTGATTGATCTCTCTCTGTGTCCCTCGCATCCTGTTGTATCTTCAAAGATACGTAGAGGAGAGTAATCTACATGTCATCGTTTCAGAAGTCAATGAAACTTGGATAATTTGTTTACCAATTTCAAAATGATATCTTTATTTATGATAATGACTATGCTTGGTGTACCGATAATTCAAGCTTTACCTAATGTTCGAACTTCCCGGGTGGTTAACGCTCAATAAACTACATTATTTTCATTTTAGTGACGGTCGCTCTCGCTATTATGTGACAGACAAGTAGTTCACTTAGGCAAATCGCTGTGTAGTGTGCTAAGAATCTCGCCCAAAAGTAACCTCAAGCTATAGATTTTATACTCCTAAATTTTATTATTTATTATACTTATTGTTTAACTCTCTCTAATTTCAAATGTACCTCTCAAATTATCGTCTTTTCATGCATACAAAGATAAAATGCACTAAAATGTAAAAATTATATGGGTGGTAGCTAGTTGCTTCTGACCTATCTAGTATTTATATTTGTTACAGTAAGATTATTGGAGAATCAGGGGTTTCATGGATTCCTAAAATTTATGGAATTCGCATAATTGAACGAGGGGAGTCTGGTGTTTAAAGATGCTCTGGGTAAGACGAGGAACGCTAAGTTAGAACAGGTGCTTTTGGTTAGACTAAGATAGGCTAGGTTGATCAAGAGAAAGTTCGTTGAAATGAGCGAAAAACTAATTTCAGCACATTCCTGAAAATCATAGTTTTTTCTGAAATCACTCGTTTCACAGTCGTTCTGTAACATGCAGATTACAGGAGTTACTGCACGCAGTTTGCATTTCCTGACGCGCCAAGCTGCAGATGCTCAGTAATTAATATCTAAGTGCCTCTCTAATCCAATACACGTTTCTATGTTACCAGAGTATGATCAGGCAAAATGAAGCAAGGTATCTTCGATTCTTGCCCTGATATCGAGATATCCAAACTTTTTAGCTTAAATATGTCCGGTGCTCCAACCGGACGTTTCTCATCTAAAGTAGTCCATCAAACACCCACGATTATAGCTGTAGATAATTTAAAGCTAATCGAAATAGGTAATCTCGATTGCAGCATGTACATTGAAAACGACAGAATTATATCTTATTCGCCAGCAATCAGTTGACGTAAATAGAGTATAGTTGAAGGTGCTATAGCGGAAACTGCTGTATACGGAACCACGTGCTATTACTTGCATGAGTCTGTATGTCCTAGTATAAGTTTATAGCTTATGTGTTCGTATCTGTCATTGCGAGCGAGCAGCGACTTGAGGAGGTTGTGTTCTCTCCGGATGATGGTGCATGCCCTAGCGGGCTGTACGTTTCCGGACGATCTAGTTGCTTCTGCACAGATTATTTTGTACCATAATCATTCCTTTTATTTTATCGCCTGTTTGTTTTTTTGAATGTCTGTACTGCCTTGTTGACTTTTACGTAGACATTTGTATAAATAAATATAATTTTAAAATTCTTATTTCACTTCAGTATTTTTGTGTTGATGAGTTTTATTATTATTATTGTGCATCATTTTTACTGTTGTTTTGTATCCTTATTGTGTTACTTATTCCTTTGGAATGTATGTTTATTATTTACACACCCGTAGCTGAAGCACATGACCTCGACCTGTCTCCTAGCCTTATCTCGGCCTATCCTTTATCTGCTACCATCGATACAAGTACTAGTTAATTTCTTCTAATTCAACAACCAACGCATTAATTGTTTCGCTGTCAGAATATACTGACATGCAGTTTTTGTAACCTTACGGAAAGCTCTGCCGCTTTTGTACTTTCCGAAGTTATATTTATCGACGGATTGCCCGAACCAATTATAAATAATTTTTGTGACAGCATTAACAACGAATTTTCCCTGCCGAAAGAAGTAAACAAGACCGCCGACTGCAATGATTACTGCAGGCAGGCAATAATGACGGGAAGTCAAACTGCAGGCCGCTATTGAATGAGGCAATATTTGACTGAGGCGCAATATTGCTTGCAAATGCTGATGCTTTACTGATCGTTGCGCCAGTAAAGTCTCATGCACACTATTAATAACTGCATCATTTTCAAGTCGCTGCAACACACGGAGCGAAAATAGAACTTGTTACTCCTCGGAATCGTGTTGGGCAGAGCAGATATCACATATGTAAACGAACAAGGTAGCTCGAGAAATAAACACTGTAAAAAAATACGAGCTACAGTCGTCGGTTTAATTTAAAATTGATGCACGTTGATTAATTTTCTCATAAAAAGAAACTATTTGGCATTTACAGTATCCATCAATATCGTAAAGCGCATGCTTTCCACGATTTCTTTCCGCATAAAACTTTTCATACCTCACGAGATTCAGCAACACCAAGTACTGATCGCAGTTTTACGACTGATTGTGTTCATAGTTTTGTAACGTCGTGTAAATCGCCGCCAGTGCTGCACAGCACTGTTGCCTACAACACACACACCTACACACGCACCTACACACGTCCTCCTGATAGGGACCGCAGCAGCAGAACAATAAGAACAACAACATACCTACACTAACTAGTCCGGTGTACGAGCACTATAGTACCTAACCCGTTACCCTAACACTTCTCTTTTTCTTTCTGTAAGATTTTGTTTGAATGTTAACCCCTCCCTGAAAAGCCTCAATGGTCCTTGTACGCAGCCTTGCAACTGGCGCTTTTGACAATTTAAGGTAAGTGATATTTTTCTTACAGATTCTTTTTACTATGTGAATGAATAATTATAGTTTCTGTGCCCGTCAGTGTTTTCTAATTCTTTCTTCAACAACATTGAAGTGAGAAAATGAAAGTATTTTCTGCCCAAATTTGTCTACCTCTGTTTCAACCAGGCCGTATTAGCTTGCTGCAAGGGTTCTATTATAGCTCTATTGTATTCCTACGGGAAAAAAATCTTTGCAGCGAGGGTACCACAGCGTGGTGCAGGTGGGACGAATATCCGTCCGTATCGCTCTGTCTCCGGTGCGCCGTCGCAGCTGGATCGATCCTCACTTCAGTTACAATGCATTTAAAAGCTAATGCAAAACGTGCGTTGATAACTGGACTATCTCCTATGCATACGGGCCTGCACAAAACAGTGCCGTAAACTATAAACAGCGATTTGGAACCTCGGTCTCTGCAAGAAGATAGTTTTGTTTTAGCTACCTACCGCAAATCTCAATATTCGGAAATTCGGTTTCGTTTGTGTGTAGTTAAGAACTTAACAGAGGAGCGTTGTGTGTGTGTGTGTGTGGAGAGCGTATTAACGAGTTCATATTCATCATGCGGAGTTCCAGTTAGTTTGTTACTATGTAGGCATCCCTGTATATTCGTCTTGCGAGCTCAAGTTGTTCATACAACGATTCGTCAGTGACGGATCTTCATCCAAATAAAGATCTCTGGAGGGCTGTGTAGTGTTATAAAATTTGCTTATCCTCGATGTCTTGCATGCAGTTGTGGGCTACTATGGCCGAGCCACAGAGCCAAACTAAACTAGAATCCGTAGTGTGCAAACCTCCAGCCTTTTTATATTGTGACAGACGCAGCAGCCGCCTCTTGTGCTCATGCCAACCGCTGATTATGAAAATTTCGCAGTTTATGCCGGCATCCTTCGACGGTGTCGTATTTTTTGACGGTAGCGTTTCCGGACATAAACAAAGCCATTTTACTAAGAGGGTATTTCTCAGCTAAATAAACAAAATCATGAACAGCGAACATTAATGTGAAATTCTATTCACTAAAGACTACGTGAAACTAGAGGCCAAAAGTCAAAGAGTATATTCACTGTGCGACCGTGAATGATATTTTCATCAACTTGTTTTATTCACAGTTTTGTGCCGTGGCTGAACCGCTCGTTGGACCTGCTGGGCGAGGATGAGCTCCAGCAGCCGTCCCGCAACTCACAGCCGAGCTATGGCGTCATCTACTCCGACCAGGAAGACTTCGACGACGTGGCCATGAGCCAAATGTATGACCCTCACTCGGCCGCCTTTGGGGAGAACATTTCTTTTGATGACAACAGCACTGGAATTTATATCGATGATGGATTTTCAAACCTGAATCTGAGTACCGGAGGCGCTCCTCCGCCCCTGCCGCCAAGAATGGAGTCCCGTATGGACTTCAGTGGCCAGCCGAACGCCATCCAAATGCAAAACGCTTTCCAGATGCAGCAACAGCACAATCAGCTGCAGCAGCACCTCCAGCAGATGCATTACCAGGCGTCCCTTATGCAAAATCAGAACCAGATGGTATCACCTTTTGGAACCGTGCAGGAAGACATGAAGGCCATACACCGCAAGTCTCAGCCTGAGAGCATGAACAGCGAACTGTTCATCTCATCTTACAGCGAAGAAAACAGTTGCGAGGGATCCCAGCCTGATGGTAAGAGACGTCAAGGAAATCAAGTACAGCTTCGCCCAAAGTCTGCAGGGGCAAAACTCAATGGTCAAAGAATGAGAAAAGGGCAACCGGACCTGAACAGGTTTACGATGGCAGTTCGAAATCTGCAAAAGCACGTCGTTGAGCTCGACCAGGCCGTCAGTGAGATCACGAAAGAGGTGGAAGATTCAAAGGCGGATCTTGGCAACCTGAAAAGTAATCTGGCAGCCGTGAAAAAGGACCGCGATAAGCTGCACGATGCCGTTACGATTGTTACTCAGGAAGCTTCGAAAATGAAAGAGCATGTGTCTTCTTCACTGAAGGTACTGGCAATATTTTTATTATGCTAGCAGCTGATTGCCTGTGTAGTGCTTGCTGAGCGCCTCCTGTGTCGGGACTCAGTTGTTGCTTGTGTTGAACTAACTAACGATAGTCTAACATCAGCAGTACTAGTGTACTAACCATCACTTGTTGTGATGATGCATATCAGTGTGCTGTACATTCCACACTTCTATATATATTTGTATTGTTGCAAATTCTTGGATTTGTGTACCTGTCCTCCTTTACGCTCTAGAAGTCTTCAATCAGTGCTATGATGTGATTATAGTCTTGTTATTTACACTTGTTACAATAACCGTAGAGAACTAACAGTAAATAGAGCACTCTACGAGCGCATGCCTCCGCCAAGCAAAGCAGTGTTAACAATTCGAATTAATTAGCCCTGAGACCAGAATTTCCCTTTATCGTCTCCAAAATTTGATCACCTGTGTCTGTTGGCAGTAGTAATAGCTTCTGTGATTTTTTTGAAGATACGTTCATAATTTCTTGAGTATGTTACTGACAAACCTTTCTATAAACATTTGTCAAGCACACAATCGAACAAACCGATTATCACCAAAATTTGATCATTTGTTTTTTATTGTTAACAATTTATACAAATTGCATAAAGATCCGTTCATACCTTTTTACGGACAACTGTTACTGACAATCATAAAATCAAACATAGAAAGAACAGACGAACGAACTGAAAGATCATCGCAAAAGTTTGGTCATTTGCTTTTCGTAACATACCTAACAATTCATGCAAATTTTATCAAAATCCGACCATATCTTTTTCAGTTATTGTACTGACAAAAAAGGCAGACAAACAAACGGTTAGACGGATCTTCACTAAAAATTAATTAACTATTCCTAACAATCCCTGTGAATTTCTTAAAGATCCATTTGTTACTTATCAGGTTATCTTAGTGACAGATAGACAAACATACTGGCAGAAAGACATACTCGGCAAAAGCATAACCTCCTTGGCGGAGGTAATGATAAAAATAACAACCTCGCGATCCTCTCATCTTAGTGCTGTGTCCATCACCAGCACCTTAAGGTTTTACATGCCTAGCTTTAATAACTAACATGGAAAGCATTAACCCAAGTAGAATTCTTGGCTGCCCAGAGGGTAAATTCTTTAAACAGCTTTTGGGACGGCTAAAAATTTGGTGAGGGCACCCGAAAACCTTCCTACTCCTTAATGAAATAGACCGCTATTCATCCGACTCCGACTTCTGGGAAAGTGGTCTTCTGATTCATTTCAGAGCATCGAACTCTAAAGGTGCGATTTCGACTCCGTTTTTATCGGCTTGATTCTGGACGTCATCTTTTCAAACATGAAGCGCGACACTGTCAGCCTAGCCACGTCATCATTTGCCCCTACACTGTTGTTAAAGATAGAGAAATGAGAAGAAGTTTTGAATTCCCAAAAATAGTGCGAATTATACGTGAAGTAAAGCTAACTTGACCGCGTACCCCCAATTGAGAAACCCACACGCTCTGGTTCGTGCTGCCGATATATACCCACTGGCCCTATAGATGAGTGCATGGCTGCAGTCGACCACAAATAGTGATGTGCTAAAGGCGTCAGATACGGAAAGCTCCTATACCGCAACTTGCAACCTCCTCGCTCCTCCCCCTTCCGATAATCGTCATTTGTGATTAGGGTCAGTGCCCCCGCATAAGCGTCAGAACGCAAAAGACTGACTGTAAGTAAAGCGCTGCAAAAACTCACCTGCATGGTCAGCAGACTTAAACCCGCGCTTTCCTACTACAGGAAACCAACACTCCAACATCCTGCTGCTGCCGAGTATGGCTATGCAATTAGGGTACGTAAAATATTGCATCATTTAAAACGACGCGAATAAGTAAGATGGAGCAAATTGGGGAGCTTCTGCAGTAGTGCTATTGATTCACATTGGCTTCTGACGTCGGCCGAAGTCTCCTCCCCTATAGGGAAGGAGCAACAGATGAGTAACTTACAGTGCCATTGTAATCGTCTCAACAAAATGGATCCGACATACTTGGCACGTACTTGGCACGTCAAGGTTACTGCATCATTATTGGTTTCTACCTTATGGTAGTATTACGAAAATATATGCAGTACCTAGAGAGCCCTCCGCCAAGCAAGACAACGGAAACGAAAAATTTAAATTGGATATGAAACAATGATTTTCTTCGTATCAACACCAAAATCGGATCATTTCTGCCTTTTAATAGTATTAACAGTTCCTGTAATTTTCCTGAAGATCTGTTCATAACTTTTTGAGTTATGCTGCTAACAAGCATAAGTCAAACAGACCAACCGATCATCACCAAAATTCAAACATTAATGTCTTTTAATTAACAATACTAACAATTCCAGAAAATTTCATAAAGATCTATTCATAACTTTTTGAGTTATTGTACTAACAAGCACAAAATCAAACGCAGCGACAAACACACGAGCGAACTAATAGATCATCACTAAAATTTGCTCATTCACTCTTCGTAATATACCTAACAACTCATGTAAATTTCATGGAAATCCGTTAATAACTTTTTGAGTTATGATACTAAGAAAAAATAGGCAGCCAAACAAACAAATGATCGCATTTTCACCAAAATTTAATTGAATGTTACTGTTAACATGCCTAACAATCCCTGTAAATTTCGTAAGGGTCCGTTAAAAACTTTTTGAGTTATCTAGGTGACAGACAATGAGAACAACAGACAAACACGACAAAAATATAACCTCCTTGGGGGAGGTAATTAGGTGAATATGGTATTCACGTGATGTGACCAAATTATATGCCTATTAATAACGCATAATATAATTTTGGTGACATCACGTGAATACCATATGCACCTAATTACTGCATGTAATTTAATTTCGTAATTGTAGAATGATCGAAAACCTTTGTTTCGTTCGGGGGGCAGTGCGAGGATCGACGTGTGTGTTTCTTTCTTTTTTTTTTTTTTTTTGAACGAGGATATAAATCTTTAAATTGTATGACAAAATGGTTCAACCGATCACATTTGGTTCTGTAGACCAGAGAAAAATGTTCTTCTCGCAAAATTCCCTACATGGAGAAGTTTTATTTATTGATCACACATTCCGAGAAAACGTACATGCACTAGCTCGCGCGGCAAATAAATCCCCTCTAGGGCTCAGAAGATTTCTGCGGCTGCAGTGGATCACAGATTGTGTAAGCCATGGCGTCATAGGCGAAAAGCTCTTGATATTACACGCTTCTCCTGACCGTCCCCATTTTTAGGTAAGCCAATGCCCCCATAGTGGACTGTGAACGAGAAAAATGCAAACATTGCATCGCCGCACAGCAAGACTTTCGTCCCTGGTCTCAGAACAGAACGCCTGATATCGAGGCAACGAGCGATGCAGCAGTCTTCAGCACCTCTTTAGTTAAGGTGCCGAATACCTCGGCCTAAAACAATTACTTCTCCAGTGCTAAGACATTTAGTTAGGCTTATTATGTATTATAGGAAAATCTCTTTTTATTAGCCTGCCTTTACAACCAAATGGGTTTTGTTGAACAGTCTGTATTACTAGAGCTTTCGCTGTTATTAGCATAATCATTATCACCCAATCGATTGTAGGCAATACGCTTATGAATAATACATCTCCATAATGGTAAGAATTTTCATTAGTGACGCAAAGTATCTTAACGCTTTATTTACTTAGTAAAGCGTTAATATACTTTGCGTTACTGATGAAAATTCTTACCATTATGGTGATGTATTATTATTTTTTTAAACATAAAAGGGTTTTCTTCACTAACAAATGCCCGTTGATGTAACAAGTTGTGTGTTGTAAAGAGTTCTTGAACTAATCACTCTTTGCGCTGCCTATTGTTTATAACTGTTGTAGTAAATAACAAAGTTGCCATGTTGGGTTTATTTACCTTTTGTATGCTGTATTATCTCCGGATGTGTCCTTCGTCCTTTACCTTTAATATGATTTATTTATGTCCGGATGTGTCCTTCGTCCCTTGAAGACTCTGTGTCCTCCAATTAGGAGAGCTAAATGGTAAGTAATAAAAAATGATTCTGGAACTTATTAGAAGCGCCGCTGTACACTAAACCAATGTTATTGATGTCCCAGGGCCACATTGCCAATTGGGGCCACATGAATTTTAGGTGATAGTGTGGTATCAAGGTGGTATTTGTCCCAGCCACACTAGGCCAACGTAGCCGCCATGTACCCAGTATTGTACTTGGTACATATCGCATTGTGCCAATGTGGCTCTCAAGCTGTTGAAGTCTCAATGTTTTTGCCACCTTGGCCCACGTGGAAGCCACATGAGGCCCAGCTAGAAAAATTTGTCACCTTGGCTTGATTTACAGAGATGTGGCGCCAGTGTAGCTTACAGGCAACAAAGCCATGTGGGTCAAACCTATTATTGTTGATCAGGAGCCATACAATGTATGTTTAAGTAACCTAATGTTCCTACGATTTAGTTTTGTGTTGATCTCCCAGTGATAAATCATGTCCTATTCTTTTTATTCCTCCGTCTCCGTTTCCTATGGAGTTCCAATTGGAACAACCCGCCCTGGGCAAGGCTGGGCTAGGGCAGAGCCACAGTTGCGAAGTAACATTAGCACAAGCTAAGAGGGCTCTTGTTCGATGTGTCAAGGACGTCTTGAAATCATTAAGCATACACTGAGATATAGTAGTTTGGGGTAAAAACGGGACACGAGTTTTTTGGGGTAATTACAGGACAGTAAAAAAAAGTAGAAAAAAAATTTGACGACCTCCGATTATACGGAATAGTATGCCCAAAACCTCCTCTTTCCAATGGTACAAACCGTTTCCCGATACCTCTAACCGTTTTCGAGTGACAGCCTAAAATACTGACTTTCCCGTTTTTACCACAATCTACTATAATGAACATAAAACCTTGTGCTGTACCGAAAACGGGATCGAGTTGAGGCTGACGGCAAGCGATGTCGGTTTGTGATTGCCGACTAAGTCTATGTAGATCGAGAGTCACGAATTGAAAAATTGATTGCTGGCTCACTGTGGACCATACACTTTATTGCTGGAAGTCTTTCAACTTAATTGCCGTCAGTGCAACGCACTGATTCCAAATCTGAAGATCGTTTCTGTCTATCACGTCCCATTTTCAAGCAATCACGCTTTGCTTCTTGTCCGTCATCAGTGCTATTCCTACCTAATGCCCTCTTTGATAGTGTTCAGAGGAGTCCTGTAGTGCTAGTCCTAGGAGAATATTAAGCGCGAATATCTAAAAAAAATCTGACGTGCTAGCAAAATTCCAGTTGCAGATATAAAATCAGCACCCAACAGTCATTTAGGGGCAGCTCTTAAATTTGAGGTAACAGGAAAATTAGAAAAAAAAAAAAATATTTGTTGCCCTGTGCATAGTTACTGATGGTTTGACTTTGAAATAGAAGCATCTCAGGCCAGAAGTCCTCAAACACAGTCCTAGCCTAACCGCAGTTGGCGAGGCACGTGGTGAAAATTTGCTGACATAGGGATAGGGACCACAGGCAAAACCGTACATTTTTTGTCACAATTTGATGCAGTACCCAAAATATGAAGGTGCTGCATCCAGAGGTATTGTGTCTTAAAAGTGTCTACTACGACGATCGAAAAGCACAACTCAATTCTAAGTACAAAAACATACACTTAAGTAATAATGTCCCATAGATCACTCTTTTCTACTGGGTACTGTTCCAATGCCGATAAGCAAGAGTAGCTCAGTATGACATTGGGGTTGTATCACACCGAGATCCCCATTTTACATTGTAGCTACATATTATAGATTTGTATTTGTATTTCATTTGTTGAAACTACAATACTACTCATAACAAATTTATTCCTGGCAGTTTTGTTAACATATTTCACTAGCAATTATGGCATGTAATTACACCGTTGACGAGCTTCAAGTAGGCTAGGCTGCTTATGAGGTAGTGACATAAATTAAAGAGGCAGGATCATCTAAAATGAGACCAGTATGCATACAAGTTCTTCATGTTACTGTTTCAGGAAGCAGAGAAGCTGCAGAAGACTGCAACGGCAGCACTTGTGGTGGCCGAGAAAGCCAAAATTGACCAACAAAATTTGAAAAAGGAGTACGAAAATTTATTGAGGCACATGAAAAGCACAATCTCTGACCTGAAAAAAGAAGCAATGAAGGCAGCGATTTCACCGCCGTCAACCATTATCTACCATAAGCTGCATGGCGACGACTCAGGAGACGAAGGCGTCTCCGACGACGACTTTGACGAAGAAGAGGACGAAGATGAAATGAAGGCAAAACAGAAAAGCAAGAAGCAAGGATTTTTTAGCCGTCCTTCTAGTCTCATCTCGGGGCTAACCGGTCGTTCGTCCATCACTAAGTCATCAACAAGTCTTGACGCTCCAGAAAAAGAAAAAAACAGGGACTGTACCGACAGTCCTAACAAAAACAAAGAAAAACGAGGTAGAGATAAGGGTCTTAAACCTGATCCTAAGGCTACCGATAAAACTTCAAAAAAAGATAAAGATATCAACAGGAAGACTAAAGGGTTTGTAGACCGAGACGGTAAGAAGTTGACCCGAGCCCTGAGTGATGACATACCCATGATGGACGAATCTGGGAGTCCCAGGGCACGATCGCCCTTGCAGTTTGATCACATCGACCCAATTCCCCACAATACTTTTTCTATGGGAAAATCGACCTCTTCTCCAACGCTTCCCAGCCGTCCTCGAAAACTCAATTTGAAAGCCCAAAAGTCGGACGTGTCCGTCAAAAACACGGAGGCTTCCTCGCCTGACTCTCCCACGCGGTCGACAAGCCCTTTCGACATCCCTAAGATGCAACTAAATGGAAGGGCTACTTCCCCAACCAGGACCACACTTCATAGGCCTGGGACCACACCTGGAGGGCCCCTCTCCAGGCAAGGTTCCATGACTACCGTTCCAGAAGACAGAGCTATCGATGCTAGATGTTACGAGAACCGCCCATCCGATCCACCGCCTCCTCCTCCTACCAACCGTGTCTTTGCCATCTCAAGGCAGAGCTCCTCACCCAACATCGCGACTCAGAAGTCGAGCCCTTCGACGCTGACGAAGCAGCACTCGTTGNCGATGCTAGAAGTTACGAGAACCGCCCATCCGATCCACCGCCTCCTCCTCCTACCAACCGTGTCTTTGCCATCTCAAGGCAGAGCTCCTCACCCAACATCGCGACTCAGAAGTCGAGCCCTTCGACGCTGACGAAGCAGCACTCTTTGGGGGTTCTTCTCGAAGAGAACAAGAGCCCCATATCTCGTCAATCCTCGGTGGTCTCCATGACTGATGACCGCCCGCTTGTGGACCAAACGTTGCCCATGTCGCCGGCGTCTTCTCTTATGAGCTTTCCCGGCTCCTGGAGCACCACCTCGCTCAACCGACCTGACTCCGCATGTGCTATCAACGGTCCAGAAGAAGCCCCCAGGGTGTTGTCTCCGAAGATACGAAAGAAAGGACCACTGGAGCAGGTGGCAGGGCCGGTTATCTCAGGGTCCACCCCCACGGCGGGGGTCGTGTGTCCCCTGGACGAGAGCAACAGCGAGCCCCCGCTGGCTACTTCCAGTTTGAAGAAGAGGAAGAAGGCCAAAAAAGATCCTGTACATGTCTAGAGCACAGGAGTATTTACAGTTTAGCGTTTACCGGCTAGAATCTCCATAATTATACGAAACCGACTAAATCCCATCATTTGTGTTCCAGGTAGCTAAGTGTCTACCGTATGTATACTCTGGTACCAAGTACTTAATTTTTCTATCCCGTATATGAATCATTAAAAAATGTAGTGAAATCTGGTACGAGGATATTTTGAACGAAGATACTCTCTATTTAACTACTTTTTTTATAATTCTATATAATGACCTTGTCCAAATAGGAAATGGAAAGTTCTTTGCTCGTTGCTTGTGTTTCTGAATCAACCAGAGGTTCTTGCGTCTTTGAGGATTCATTCACTCGCAACATAGTCGCAGCTGAGGTATATTTTGATTGGAATAATTACCATCAGACAGAAATGGCTGGTCAATTTGTGCCCAGCTACTTGATCGAAACTTGTGGGCAGTTTGACTTCACGGATTAGGACTTTATGTACAAATGAGACTTTGCTCAAATGTACATAGATCATGAAATCTTCACTCTACTTCCCTTATGATGACGATGTTTTCTTCGGAAAACCAAAGGACGAAGTTAACTGAAACTTCAGCATTGGAAGACATCGCATGTGTTTCTTGACACTCGTAATTAGAAATGCAGTATTTATTAACCTTGTGAATAACAGCCTGAATATTTGACTTATTAAATCCAGGCTTTTGAATATACAAGCCCAAAGTTCTCACACATTGCTGAGAATATCACATCAGCTCTTCAGTGTCAAACACTTCCACTGTGCCACTGGTCGCAACTTTTCGAAATTGAATACCCCCGATAGGGTTCAACGAGCGCCACCTCTTTTCAACACACCAGTGCTCTGCATCGCACTGTAAAACCGCTAATTTATTTATATGAAGTAATTTGCGATGTAAACCTAACCGTGACAAGAGACATCCCTGCAGGAAGACGCACTATAGATGCACGTAAGTACCAGCTCGTAGGGTTGGCTGCACGACTTACGGGATTTGTGTTAATGTGCTAGGTAGCGAGTAGTTTTGCTGAAGCTGTGTTGGTTGGAACATGTATCCCATATCAGCACTAATGCTTACAAATATTTTCTACCCTACCAGTCTTAGAAGCAGTTTGAAAAGTACGGGTATTACAGTACTGACGTTTTCACATACTACACAGTTAGTTTGTCAGGCAGTTTGAAGAGTACGGATATTATTGGTCCACACTAGTAACCATTGACGAGCGCGTTATAGAGCCTTGTTGGGTGTTGCTGTAAAAAGATTTGCCAGAAGGGAATGACAAATCTGTCAATTCTAATAACCCGCTGGTATATCTTTTACAATCGCTTGTGCTCTCCAACTCTGGGACAACGCAGAGACTGACTTCAGAACGTACCCTAGTAAGGCGGATCGTCTTCCTGTGACTGTCTTATTTTACTTAAAGAAGCTTTTTACTCTTGCCTATTATGACTACTATGTTATACGCTGTTTCGATTTGAGCTTTATATTGCTCACGAGCAGTAAATTATTAAAATTATTTGTATTAATGATGGAAGTGTGTCATTTGAGGAGTGGGTGCCGCAGTCAGCGCTTCCTGACTCAGCCGTGACACACTTTTAGCTTTGTGTTTTGTTCTGTAGCTTCCGTTACCCACAGAGCATGGAACATCCAGTGAACCAACCCGCTAATTGATGACGTCACCTTTGGTCCCTTTGAGTAGCGCCCGCCAATGGCAAGAGTCATTTAAAACTCCGCGCCCAATGACTGATTTGAATGTCATCAGAAGTGACGTCATCAACGACTTTATCGGGATACCGAATGCTCTATGGTTGTTACTTGGCCTCCTTTGCTCATAAAAATATAAAAAAAAAACACTCACACAAATTAATAAAAATCAAGCATCGAGCAGGATCGATATTTTTCTCCCCACACACACATGAAATGCAATTTTTATATTAGTTTCCGACGAAAGCTTCTGTGATTCGCATCAGTGAGATACAGAGCAAAAAGCTCCAGGAAATTACGTCACTGAAGCTTCCTTACAGCGACCAATCACCGTCGCCCTATTCCAGTATGGGCAGAGATATGGGCCGCAGTCGAATCGGAAATTTGTAGGCTTTTATCCGATAATATCTGATACCGCACCTATGGCTATCAAATAAATGCCCATAAGTTTCTGATAGGGAGTACACCGAGGGCAGTACTGCCTGAGCGAGAACGTCTAGATCAACAGAAACAGGCAGGGTGGAACAATTCGGTTATTGATTCCGTTACAGTTTTTCAGCATATAAACTACAGCCTATTCCGCACGCAGGTATTCTATTGAAGTGTACGACATCAATAGCATTCACTGCCTCCCTGTTTTTAGCAATTGAAATTGCCTCATAAGCATTGCCGAAAGTAGAATTTCTCCATTAATGTCCCAACGTTAGTAAGCAATCTAATATCACGATGACGTATGTCATTGCACTAACGAAATTGCATAGCTGATATGCTGCATCTTCCTGAATGTGCTGATTAAATGCAGGCCGAACTGTAGTGTGCAGTGCAGGATGATCTTGCGAGGTATTTTTTTTTTATAACTGTGACCCTGATTCAAACACGCTACGGCTTGTAGTAGATCACTTCACTTGTTTGGATACGGCGCACCACCATCCAGGGTATTAGCGCCCTTGTAGTAGATGTAATTGTGGACGCTCACAAACCCGGAGCATATCTTCCTCCCTGCTCGTGAACCGCAGCGGCTGCACGAGTATAGTCCGCTCCGTTACCCATACATCACCGCTTTTGCTTTGGAACTGAGCATATGTGATCGGTTGCCCAGTAAACGGTTATGCAAATTTATGGTTATGAGCAGTACCTGGCTTACCATGCACTCAGTCGCTCTACGCTCCCATACCCCTGACCACACTAGGGCATGGTCTTCCTGACCACCATGACGGCACACTGTTTGTAAGCTGCAGTACAGCAGATTTCCTGATGAATTTTCTCTTCCGTCTCACTAAAGCCTTGCTTGGTTAAACCTTTCCTCAAAGTGTCGCCTATGTAAAACGTTTCAAATGGCACTAAATACTCTTACGAACCACGTAGATAGAAAGGGTAAAGTAATTACCGCGATGAATTAGTATCTACCCTATTACCCGTAAAGAATGAATCATAAAAACCAATCACCATTCACCTAAGCTGCAAGGAGCAGAACCTCTGACAATATTTTGCTAAGTAAGCATTCTGTTTATTTGTACCATTTTATTAGATGATAAAAACAAATCAAATTTCAGCTTGAGTATATTCTACAGCGACAGCGATTAATTTTATGATATAGTTGAGAAAAATAAATTATAGATTTTTCTGCGTTGTCACATATAAATCGAGCTTTCTCTATTTGGTCTTCTCAGTTAGTTTTGTTTTCCTTTAAAATTCCAGATAGTTTCCATTAATGTTTCTTACGTAATACTAATCGCAATTAGGCCTTTGGCAAGCGAAGTATAGTAAACCAATTATATATGTTTTATTTCATTATCACAGCGTAATATAATTTTGTCCTTTTCTATGAAACAATTGTTTAACATCCTTGCAATAAACTATACCTCCTTCCTCTCTGGCCTTTTTGAGCCTCCTGGCATTCTCCTAATACTCTAACTTTTCGGTAGGTCTTTACTCACAAAACTACAGTGCAACTGAATAGGTTCTGCTGTTAGATTTTAAAGAATTAAATCGTGAAAGTCGTTTTAGACACACGATTTTAAAACAGTTGCCAGTTCCGTAGCCTGTAGACAGGCACAGAAAGTAGAAGTGCAAATATTATTTACTCGAAAACATAAATTTCGAACCGTATTTCTACCTACACGCACCGCTGCTGCCACTGACAACATACCTAATGTAAACATTTTCCAAAGGAAATTTTTTGCTGGCATTGGAAACAGTGAAAGTATATAAGCGCTTTGAGTTCATTGCATTATTTTAGTAGCATCAGTAGATTTGAACTTTTATCGAACGAACGCGCACTTGCTTGCATTAGCTTATTCTGTGGCCTTACCTTGTTTCCACGCTTACGACGAAAAAAATCCTCATCGAACCGACGAGTCTTTCATTATCCTTCCACTGTTCTTGACTGGAAATTATCTCTACGCGTTCTTTCCTATTTTTTAGAATACTGCATTTACATCTTGTAAGTTCGGTCTCCCTGCCAGTATAATACCGGACGGGATCTACGTGAATTTCAGGTGATAATGGGGTTTTGGATGGTAGCTACTACTGCCACGTTCGACCAAAGTGGNTATTTCTATGCGTTCTTTCCTATTTTTTAGAATACTGCATTTACATCTTGTAAGTTCGGTCTCCCTGCCAGTATAATACCGGACGGGATCTACGTGAATTTCAGGTGATAATGGGGTTTTGGATGGTAGCTACTACTGCCCCGTTCGACCAAATTGGCTATCTTGGTGCCCCATATCGTACTTGGATATCACATTGGGCCAATTTGACTGCCATTTAGCTGATATGTTGGTGGTTGTGGCACGTTGGTGCCACGTTACACTTTGTGCAGCAACATGCGTCACGCGATAGCCACATGGAGCCATGCACCTTAACCCAATTTACAAAAACAGGGGCAAGGCTAATGTGGATTAGAGGTGGCGAAGCCATATATATAAATATATAAGGGTCCCACGAGGGTGCCATCTACTCCTGTTGGTCAGGGTTCTGTATGCACCTTCTGCTTCTCTTCTGGAATAGTACCAGGTTTCAGACAGTGACCGTGTTGCCGGGAGGGTAGAACCAGGGTTCTACCACTGCCCTGGTACTCATCACAGAATGGTACAGTGTATGTCTCACGCACACCATGTATACATGCACGTACTGCAACAGATATGTTAGCAAATACAATAATACTTACCCTTTATTATCTCGTATACAGGGCAAACCCCGACGATGTTTTTCTCTGGTCCTAAATCAAGAATGTTTGTGATGTTGTCGTGCGAAAAACAGAAAAAAAGGAGGCACTGCACTGGATGATTTCACCTCAAGGCATGTTCACACGAGAGTCAAATGAACGCGTTTCCTCGGCTCGACTTCCGACTGCGTTATTGTGTCCTTGTAAGCGGGAACAAAGGCAACGCTCTCTGCCTTCTGCTGCATTCTACATTGGAAGTAGGTACCTGAAACTTTGTTTGTGGCATCCGCTAAGGCAACTATATAACTTGACAGTTCATATTTTAGTAACTTTTTCTGGTAGACGCATACTTGTGCTTACGAGGGCGATACAGCGCACTTGGACGATTAGCTGCGAGAAAGAATTCGTTCATTTCACTATCGTATTAACACGCCTTAGACCGCTGGACATGGGCATGCTTTTGAGTTCTTCACGTCAAGCTTTAACCATCATATACATGCTGTACAACTGCCACTTCGGTGTTGTTTGTATATGTTTTATTCCAGTGACGTTACCTAAAACGATAAGGTTCTTTTTATATGTTGTCTAGTAACCTAAAACGCTAAATAACGTAAAACCTCTACAGACTTCCAGTCACTGCACTAAATTGCAAAAATGTGGGAATTGAATGAAATATTGAAGTTGTGAATGGATGGGAGCTTTGAAACCGATAGACTCTTCTGGTGGCAACATTTGTTGCATGCAATTAAATGCCAAAGTACAACGCATGGAGGCAAAATTTTTATGCAGCTAGACTCATTTAGTAAACTTTAACGTTGCAATGCTTAGAAACGGCAAATAGAAGGCATAACTTCGATCCCGAGGGCTTTTCTTAACAGTAAAATCTGCGGACTTTAGAAACAGTATTGCACGCATGTGCAGTAAATGCTTTTCCTGAGAACGTCCTGAGTACAGTAGGTTACGCTGCTATGACTGGAGAAATTGGCCGAGGCGGTTGTTATATGTATGGCTATCGCATCAATCAAAGTAAAAAATTATGTTCTGCTCATAAATATCAACGTGTCCCGTAATAGTGCAAGAAAATCAGATACACCGACAAAAACATGAAACGTGTGAGATTTCGAAGGACTACTTATATTATCTGTAAGCTGTGGGAAACAGAGCTTAGAAAAAGTGTACAAATACTTAGAACAATGCAAGAAGTACCGTAGTATTTCTATGGCTTTGCTGACAGAACAAATGCGTGATTCACTGGTAAAACCAAGATACTAGGAAAGGTTAGACGCGATGCAAGACAGACAGACTGCGTAACGATAGACAGAGTTAAGCGGGGGACATTAGCTCAGACGGGATGGGTTAAATTATAAGCGCTATCTCAGGATAAACTAAGGTAAGGGGAAAGATTCACTAACCGTGGAATTACCACGGGTCCCGCTAATAAATAAACGCTCGAAGCGTTTTATCATGTTGGGATTTTTAGTACTAATATTTTTATTATTGTCGGAGGGATTTCACGACCCAAATTGGAACGGTTGAGCGATGTTCAGCTCTACACTCTGGCGCCGGGTCACATCCCGCGACCTAAGGCTGAGAGCACTTTGCGAATTATGTGCGCTGTTCCAAGCAGAGCGCTTTTCTGGAGGGTTCCTGGGTGGAGGTGGTCGTACTTCAGCTCTCGCAGGGCAGTCTCGAAATTCTTGGACATTGCCCCCAGAGCTCCGATGACCACAGGAACGACGTCGACCTTCATCTGCCACAGTCTCTGGAGCTCGATGGCAAGGTCATGTTACTTTTTCTTCTCCGTTTCCTTGTCGATGATTCTGGAGTCGAAGGGGATTGAGACGTCGATCAGTTTGGCCGACTTCTCCCGTTTGTCTTTCACGACGATGTCCGGTCGGTTGGCGTGAAGTACTCGATCAGTTTCCATCCGCTTGTCCCAGTAGATTTGCACGGCTTTGTTTTCTATCACGGGCGCGGTTTAGAGCTCATACCACCTCTCACTGACCGGGAAGTTACGGATCCGCAGAACCGCAGAAGGGTCCAGTGGAGGTGTCGAGCCACTTTATCGTGCCTGCGCTTGTACTCCTTTTGCGAAAGAATTCCGTATTCGCTTATCACGTGGCTGATGCTTTCATCTGAGCACCTGTAAATTCCACAGGTACTAGGGACGTTTCTTTTGTCGATCTTGTTTTGGACGTACCTGGTTCTGAGGGCTTGCTCTTGAGCTGCCAGGATGGTGCCTTCTGTTTCCCGTTTAACTCACACCTCAGAAGCGAGTTCTAAGAGTCTGGTACGATTTTGTCCTGAACAGCTTCGAGGTACTGGCCGGACATCTTCATGCTCTTCCATTTGTTAGTTCAATCGAGGCGTCATCGTTGTTTGAACTGGTCAGCCGTTTCGGTCCATTTCAGCAACTTCGCCTCGACTAAGCAGCGTGCCCATGGGTCGTCGCTCTCTCTGAAGTGTTGGGAGAGAGCGCGTTTTTCCGCTTCGACGCAGTCCTCGACGCTGATGAGGCCACGGCCCCCCTCTCTTCTGTTAATGTAAAGTCGGTTTACGCACGATCTTGGGTGCAGAGCTCGATAAATTGCTGTTATTATTATCACTTTTATTATTAATACTAATATTACTATTTATAGTATAAATATTATGATTATTACAAATCTTTTTATTATTCATAAATTGTGTCGCAGAAGCAGAATTGGTCATAGGAGCTGTACCGCTGTCACTACTGCCCCAGCCACTCTGTCACTGTCTCTGTCACTGAGCAGCCTCATCAATACGGTCAAGTGTCACTCCTGCCAAGCTAAATTTAGCAACATCTACTTGTCAGCTAACTGTCAGCTGAGACCTCTCTCTCTCTCTCTCTGACATACTTGATGACGTCACTCTAGCAAACGGTTAGAAGCTTAGCGCAGATTGGGGTCACTTAACCAGCTGTACCATAGCTGCTGAACATTTGTTCTTTATCGGCTTAGAGCTGCATGCAGTGAATGGGCCTGTGGGTCCAAGCTTGTTTTCAAAGCTATAAGGTGTCTTCACGTGGCAATGATATAAACGTTTTCTCTCAGCTAACAGTTTTACCGTGTCCCTGTAAACATAACTTTGTGTCTACCGTTTCGGGTTATTTATTTAAATGTTACTAATCGAGTCAGATTCCTTAGAGAGTGTCGCTAGGAAAGCGTCATTTGTCACTTCAACTTGGAGTGAAACTTGAAATAAGTGTGCTCATATTTGCTGCAACGCATAAGGACGATTAACTGAGAGAACACGCCCATTTCACTCACGTGTGGACCGGCCTTACTAATAATCGCCTGATACCCTGATCTGAATTAAATTTAGTTTATTGCAGGCAAATTGCTTGGAAAGAGAGCTACAAGCTTGTATTTGTGGATCTACATGGTAGTGCAGCAGTAGATATTCAGATCAGATAGCTGGCAGTAGACGGGCCAACAGGCCCATTCCTAGAGAGCAGCCGGTACTAACGCTCCGACCCTCTATGAGCTATTGCCATTAACTCAAACCATTTAGATATCTGTGGATGAAAAAAGAGAAAAAAACTCAGCTAAGCCAAGGAGGTGATGGTGCAGGCACGATTAGTTGCAGCAGACTATCAGGAACTCAAAGATATTATATTAGTTGGGGCATGAAAGATAATGGATTAGGGTGGCCTCATAAGCTATAGCCATTAAGAATTTGTGACAGCTGAAGGAGTTCGTAGTTGTGGAGGGTGTTACTCCCAATATTTATCACGACGATTTTCAGACGTACTGGCTGTCGAAGAGGAGTATATTCCAAGAGTTTAGTATGAAAAACGGGAAAACTTATGGCTTGGAGTAATTCTTCGATTTTGATAGCTGAAGTTTGTCCGACGTATCAGCGACGACCATCATCGTCTCTGCCAAAAAGTCTCGTTGGTAGGACGTCGTTGCAGCCATTCGAGTACTTGGATGCTTCGATTATTCGCTCCCCTGAGTCGTCTTTGTCTAAGAGAGATGAGTCCAACTTCCTCTAGGCGACGATCGTGCAGCAAGTTGCAAAGCGTATCTATTAGTTTTGTTTGTATTCTATCCATTTTATCGACATCAGCGCACTGATGCGGCAACCAGAACTGAGTAGCGGCCGTTGGAATTGCGGCGAGGATGTATAGTTTCCAACGTGTCAGTATGCGCGTCTATCCGTCCATACTTTGTGGGTCGCTTGTTCTAATTAGTTCGTTCGAAGATATCTATTGCATTGAGCTTCCTTTCTAGTCAGGACTTAGTGGTTCATTAGCTTGGAAGCTCCAACGTGTTTACAACGTCTGTTCTAGTTATAAAGCTAATGTTGAGAGAATTCACTCGTAATGCCAGTGCGACATTATGCACTTGCACTCACAACTTGATTAGTGGACGTACAGCTCCCGTGCTTTTCATGCCACCGTATCTATGATACCGCATCTGTATGGCTGTGCATGCGCTAACCAACTTGTGCGTGATTTGAATTATAGTGTGGCCTCGGCTTTAGGGACTTACTTCTCACCGTCGTATCGACTACGGACATTTCGGTCAACTGCTTAACGCATCTCCGATTAGCTCACTACGATAGGGGTAATCTAATCCGCTTGGCCTTGACTTGTCTCGAAACTTCAATCACTGGCTTCCGATTTGCTGCTTCATACCCACAGTAGTAGTGAACGTTGCGTGCTGCACAATAGTGCTGAGGCTCCCGAGAACGATCCCCAGGTCAGGCACGGTCTTTCTCAAGGGCGCTTGGCAAGCTGAATCAGCAAATTTTCTTGGAGCGCATAGCCATCGGGGGGGGTACCTACCTTAAGGGTATGGGTTGACAGGTCGTTGAACCTTCCGTTTCGGCGCCATAGTTCCTAGCGACCCGTCATCGAATGCAGCTGCACTTGCTCCTCTGGGAAGAGTTGGCCTATGTCTGCAGCACGCACCAGTGCGTGTGGGTATCCAAGGAGAGTGTGCAGTCAAAGTTGACTTTACCTTTGGCTTGGGTTTCAAGCCGTCATCGCAATTGGACGAAGCTTAAGACAGTCTACAACTTGATTAGAACCCGCAAATAGGAAGCCTACGATTAAGCTTCTTGACGAGTGAAAGTCAAGCAGATTAGATTATCTCTGTCACAGTTATGTTAATCGACCCTGCCTTTTGCACGTTGAGCTTTTTTTTTAATTGGCGCTGTTATCAGTTGAAAAACTTAATATTAATATTGTACATCTGCTGAATGTTGTTCTCTGAGAAAAGTGTTGTCCCAAGCCCAGCACGTATTCCCGTGCACCAACAAGAAATATCTGCCTAGGAGTACTAACACGGCATGAAAACTGCAGTTTTTGTGCTGCATGAGCACACCAAGGCTCGTAGCTTCCGTCAGTGCACGGCAATGCGTGCTGATTTTGGAACAACACTGTTCTCAGGGTGCATATTCATAACTGCACGCCACTACTCTGAAGAAAGTCTTACCTCAACACCAACTCGTCATCTCGAACAGCAATTCTAGTGCTGCTCTAGCACACTAAGGCAGGTATAATATATGGGAAGGTATGCAGATTTTGGGACTGCACTAGTGCTACAGTGCAGCCCATTGCGGTCGCTAATGTCTAAAGGAAAACCGAAAAAAAAACGAAACAGGCAACCAATGCAGGGCACACCGATAGCCGCTGAGCGATGGACCGTCGTTTGAAGTGTCAGACGGCGTCAGTGACGGGCTGATGGATGAGGTGTATTACTGTCGCTTGCTACTATTTGTGTCGCACGGTACAGCTATAACTACTGCTCCTGTTCTCTTCTTCTTTAGAACGTTAGTACATGGGTAAATCTATGTTGATAGTTTTACAAAGGAAAATCAAAATACTATGATAATATTTTACTATTGGTTTCGTTCATCCATCCATCCGTCCATTCAGCTGTCCGTCTGCACGTTACACTTCCAGTACTAAGATACATCAACTTGCAAGAAGCTTTGTCTCTGTATTGAAGGAGATTCAACCATCGCTGTGCTTCTTTTTCCTGCTTGAAAAATCAATCGTTATCGCCATGAAGACTTCAAGTCTTAGTTATCGGCATCCAAACTGCCGATTTTGACTCTTTTTCCATATCTACAAAGTTATACATTGTTGGCGCGAGTTTCAGCCCCATTTGGTGCAATCTACCGGCTTAGGAAATGGCTGTAGCCCCAACCCCCAATACCCGAACTTCGAAATCAACCTGGCTGAGTGGCGGCTGACAGCCCTAGTTTTTCGGTGCAGTTAAATAGCCTTAAGCACATCATCCACTTACTGAAGCACAAACTGGCGCGCGGTACCTGGTAATGGAAATTAACGTTCAAGAGGAGAAGGAACTTAAGACGTTCGCAAATATCCACTCATAAGTTAAGCGTATGATTATATAGTGTGGTCTCTGTATCACTGGCTAAGGCTTGTGAAAATTACCCAGCACTCAAGTGTAAGTCTTCAAATCCTAGAGTGCCAGCGCTGTCAAAAATGCTAGTGAGAAATTTGAAGTAGTCCCTCTTCATTGATCATGCTTTCGCTACTAATACGCTTCTGAAGGATAAGCTACGACACCCAACTTCAGGAAAACTCCAGCTGACTGTTGTGTTTTCACTTTTCAGAGAGCTTCTCAAACAAAAATTCAACATTGTGCCAGAAAAATGTCAAACGGCACATCCGGTATCACCTTTGACATGTACGAACACACTCGTGCAGGTGAGCTCAGGTCCATAGTAATTAATTAGCCAACTCTTGGTTAGGGTCATCCTTAAATTACATAGTGGATTTCTGCTGGTCACTCAGTATGTATGGCATCGGGTAGCAAAACACGAATTTCTTCCTACCTTATTCCTTCAGTGAGTTGCACGACACATATTAATAAATATACATAATAAGGTCATGCCTATGGGAGATGACTGGACACACGTGTGTGGAATTCTCAGCCAGGTTAGGAAGGACATCTGACGAATGACCTTTGAGCGGAAGTTGTTCAATACTAACCAGGAAATAATAATATTAACGGAAGGAACAGACGTCAACTGATCGAAAAATCGCGACGTCACAGTCCGAGCGGTGCTCCAACCTGCGACGTCACCATTTTTCGATCAAATGATGTATATTCCTGCCGTTGTTGTTGTTGTTGTTATTATTACTCCTCTTGTCGTACTCTTCCTGAGACCGCCGCATCTACGATACCCAAATTTCTCCTCTCTAACAAGGAAAGCGTATCCGACAAAAACAAGGACGTATGGGAGGACGGAACCACAAGGAAAATAATATAATTGACTAGAGTTTCAGCCGAAAAAAAAATGACGGCGATAACTTTCTGATGAACTTGTTCATTGTTCTTGCAAGAGAAGCACCGTACCTCCAAGGTTGATCTTTTAATACTTCACTAAGCTTTAAATCAATTAACCATAAATTCGAGGCAGCAGAATATCTTTCCTGTCAGCAATATCCCGAATACCAATATTGACAACATCAGGATTAAAATTTGCAGGTAATATGCCGTCAAAATATTTGGCCTTTGCTTAATGTAACTTTTCAGCAGCTATGAAGAAATTCAGTTGAAAAAAATACGCGGAATGGATTATTGGACGGGAAGTAGGCCAATTGAAGAACGTACAGCAAAAATATAAGTAAATGTAAAGTTAAAGTCAACTTGACCACACCCTCCACCAGGAAGCCCGCACACATACTGCATCGTGCTGCAGGTATAAGCTCATTGGCCCCAGAGAAGTAAGTTCAGCTGCAGTCGATCATTGGTCATTAAAATCTACGGAGACATCGACGGAAGGTTCAATGATCCGCACCCCCTTACCCTCCCAAGGTAAGTGCCCTCACGGTTGCTGCGCATACTAAGTTGGTTTGCTGACTCAGCGCTCCAGGCGCCACAAAGATCGCTCCCCTGGCTTGGTGCTCGTTCGCGGCACCTTTATCACACCAGTTTAGCACGCAAGACTGCTGCTGAAGATTTGTTCATACGCAGGGCAGCAAACGGGATAAAAACAGGGGAACCTTTAGTTTTGAGGCTCCTTACTTAGTCATCATCGACAACGCCCCTTGCCTTCAGACGATAAATTTTCTCCTACCTTATCGTTCAGATCAGCTTGGATAGACCCACCAACCAAGCAATCAAAAACTGTTAAATAAAACTTGAAGTGTTATGTATTGAGAACTATTATCATTCATTGCTCACTTTTTTGTAATTAAAAGAAAGTATGCGCTACTATTATCATCACCCTGCTAGCAGTCGTCGCCTAAAGCCCGGTGCCCACGTAACAACAATCGTTACCGCCAACAGCCAGAGCCAGCTCAACTAAACCGACTGCGTAGTTGTGGTCGTGACTTCATCGTGACATATATAAACATCGTCCTCTAATTCTTAAAATGTAAATCTTTGTTCACTTAAACAGCTCATAATTAGGAGCAATAGCTAAAAGCTCACCATTGCTGCTTGCTATGATATAAAAATTGCACTAGCGGCTGAGATATTCGATAATTTTTCATACAGTTAA
Organism: Parhyale hawaiensis; assembly: GCA_001587735.2. Taxonomy (NCBI): domain Eukaryota; kingdom Metazoa; phylum Arthropoda; class Malacostraca; order Amphipoda; family Hyalidae; genus Parhyale; species Parhyale hawaiensis. The sequence continues at coordinate 1,191,195 of LQNS02277098.1, read as the reverse complement.
ATTTTGCGCAAGCTGAAGCCGTGCCGCGACGAGGTAAACGGAGAAGTTAAGTTGCTTCTAGGCTGCTAGCGCCACCGAAATTTGTTAAAAGGGGAACTGGACTTAATGTATCTTACCGAAGGTACAATGCCAATATTACATTTAAGTAACTGGAATGTTTTTCATCCATTGCTTCTCTTTATAATTTACTTGATTTGCGCCCTCCCTATCTCTAGGCATCCACATTCATTATCCTTCTCGTTTATTGCTATCTTCTGTTCACACTTCCACCAACATTTTTTTTCGACCCCACCCTTCTTACTTTTCACTTTCCATCCTTGTTCAACTATCCTCATTTCTCACCCTCTCTCCTTCACCAAGAAAAGTAGTCTCTAAACCAGCACGCCTTCCCGTGTACTGACAGGATCTACACGGTATCGGCATTTCTCTTATGTTTTCCACTTTTGTTTTAGAAACGGCAATTTACTTCGTTCCCTGCCACACCACCTCTTGCTTTTCCCACCCACTTCACCCCACCTTCCACCACCCACACCCTCACCCGTACACCCTCACCCACTCACCTGCATGCCAAGACCGTCATTTACGTGCCTGCAGGACCTCAGTGTCATGGTGCCCTCCTGAACCTCAGCCGGTCCCACGGTGATCTCTCTCTTTCTAACACACACAGACTTGCTCTTTACTGTTTTGGCTGTTTACTTCCCTGCAAACGGTATTTAAACAAACAGTCAGACACATTTGGGTGGTCTCAAGGGAAGTAATTCCACGTTATAAACAAGAAGTATTATCAAACACCCGTAATTACAGAATTTCACTTCGATAGAAGCGTCAATACACTCTCTATGGCAGTGCAATATCTGCGTTACTGACGTGCCTCTACTGTATTTTATTAATTATATTGTCATTATTACCTGCGCCAAGAAGTTTATGCTTTCGTCGGGTCTGTCTGGCTGTTATTCTCATTGTTTTTGTCACCAAGATAACTCAAAAAGTTATGGACGGATATTTACGCAACTTACATGGATTGTTAGGTATGTTAGGAGGAACAGATGATTAACTTTTGGTGAAGAGCTACCCATCTGTTTGTTTGTCTGTCCATTTTTTGTTAGAACCGTAACCTAAAAAAAAGTAATTGACGGATTTTCATAAAATTTACATGAGTTGTTGAGTATATTACAATGAGTAAATGATCAAATATTTTGTGGTGATTTATTTTCTCGTTTGTTTCTTTGTTGGTTGCTATGTGTGATTTTATGTTTGTTAGCGCTATTACTGAAAAAGTTATAGTTGAATCTTTAGGAAATTTTACAGAAATTTTAATTAATGTTAACAGATATAGTTGATTAAATTCTGGTGGTGATCAGTTGGACCGTTTGTGTGTCTGACTTATGTTTGTTAGAATGATTGTTAGCAGCATAGCTCAAAAAGCTATGAACGAAACTCCAAGAAAATTATAGAAGCTATTAATTCTGTGAAAAGGCACAACTGATTAGATTTTGGTGTTGATACAAAGAAAATTAAAAGATAATCATGGTCTCAGAGCCAATTTGAATTTTTCGTTGCTACTGCCTTGCTTGACTGAGGTGTGCTGTCTGAGAGTGCTCAAGTTATCATTATTGTTATTACCTCGCCAAGAAGATAATGTCTTTTTTTTTTGTATGTTTCTTTGTCTCTTAGCAACATAGCTGAGAAAGTCACGGACAGATTTTTTTTAAATTTTTAGTAGAACTGTCACTAGCAAAAAATGATTCAATTTTACTGGTGATCCAGTAGTTTGTTTTGCATTTGTCAGCCTACCATTCAGTAGTTTAGCATAGCCTTGCTTGTCGAACATCTTCACATTTGGAGTGTAACTCTATAGTTACCTCCAAAAAGGAGGTTATGTTGTTGTCGGGTTTGTCTGTCTGTCTCTCTGTCTGTCCGTCCCTTTGTCTGTCTGTCTTTCTGTCTGTCTGTCTGTCATCAAGGTAATTCAAAAAGTTATGAACGGATTTCGACGAAACTTGCAGGAACTGTTAGGTATGTTAGGGGGAACCGATGATTATTTTTTGATGAAGATCCATCCATCCGTTTGTTTGTTTGGCTGCTTTATTTTTCTCAATGCCGTAACTCAAAAAGTTATTGACGGATTTTTATAAAATTTACAAGAGTTGTTAGGTATATCACGAAGAATAAATGACCAAAATAAATTGTTTGTTTGTTTGTCTATTTGTCGTTGTGTTTGATTTTATGCTTGTTAGAGCAATAACTCAAAAAGTTTTCAGTTGATCTTTATTAAATGTATGGGAGTTGTTAAGTAATGTTATAAGACATAAAATGATTAAATTTTAGTCCAGATAGGCTGGTTTCTTTTGTATGTTTGACTTATGCTTGTCATAATGTTTTTTTTTTTTTTTGCAGCCTAACTCAAAATGTTATGAACTGTTCTTCAAAATATTGCAGAAACTTTTAATACTGTCAAAGGGCACAAATGATTAGATTTTAGAGTTGATACTAAGAAAATCATGGAATCAGAGCCAATTTGAATTTTTCTTTACCGTTTTCTTACTTGACAGAGGTATGGTCTCTGAACGCGCTCTAGTTGATAATGTCCTACAGCTACGGCACCTAAATCTCGTTGCTTAACAGCCCTTATCACTGGATAGTGTCAGTGTTATTGCATTATTTGCCAGGTCAACATGAGTCACGTGATCTAGTAATAGTTTTCTAATCACTACAATTTTAAAGTTAATATAACTCTACCAGCCCATGTATAGATACTAAATTACGCGCCACAGTGACAGATGAAAGAAAATAAACAAAATAGATTACTTGTCCCACTTTTCTGCGTTTTTTCCCTGTAAAGTAGACGTCCTGCGGGACCTGCGGGTTAGCGAGTCCCCGTCGATATCATCAGAGTCCTGGAAACCAACTGCCCAAAGCGCAAGCTATTTGTATATCGTTTAATTCTTCAGGAAATTACACACAATGATATAAACAGTTATTTTTTTCAATGTCTTCTCTACAATTATTCTGTTACATGCTTCATAGTCATGCACACTCACTCTCAAATTCTGCTATTTGCACCGAAAACAAGCTTGTCCTTAATTTTTCAAACACCTCAGAACTATGGAATCTTTCGATACTTGTCGCTTTCACTCCGAGCTTATTTAATAGTCTGTAGGTTACTTAATAAGAACAACGGAAATCTATCTACCTTGCAATCTACTTATTTACTAAGTGCTAAACGCTCTATTTCTGGTAGTGGACGCGCTTGTTGTTGCTTTTCATGTTACGCGAAGCAGTCGCTTCTCCTTTTACGTTGTTTGTGGTTCTTCGTGTTACGAGGCTAGTGTCTGCATGTGTAGGTGCCTTTGTATGTTCTTGTGTTTAGGTGTATGTAGGTGTGTGCGCGAATAGTGGGGGGCGGGTGAGCAGGGAAGGGTTGTCATTTCCCCCAATTTGCTGGATGTTGCAGACAGCGACAAGTGAAGAAGGGGCACGTTTTCGTCATCAACTTTAGAGCGACAAAAATAGTTGAAATGCGACGGACACATTATGGTCCCTCTCCTTGTTACATCCTGTCATGCGTTCCCTACTTTTGCCGGTGTGGACGTAAGGCTACGTGTATATAGCCGCAACATATTTTGCTTAAGCCCATATTACACATAGCGCGACAGATGCTGATGCCAGTGCTTGCGACACGTTTCTCCCATAGACTCCACCCACTTTTGCGTCTGTGACCGTCCTATAGCACTTGTCTTCTGCATCATTGTAAACTCCTCTCACGTTGAGGCACAAAACTAGTTCTATAAAGCGGATGCCGAATAGTAAGTGGGTGGGATATAGGGGAGAGACGCGTCGCAAGCACAGGCATCGGCAGCTGTCGCACTTTATGCAATATAGGCATTAGGTGGGAGCATGGTTACGTGTGTTTGGCTACAAATACCCATGTTGTCCTGACAATATTACCTTACAGTGGTGTCGTATAGCAGGAGAGTGACAGACTAGCGGCAGCCATGGATGATGAGCAAATTGCAAGTAAGTCAGAACAGCCTCACCACAAAGCTCTTCAGTTGAA